>MNCI01033474.1:1527081-1625191 GCA_015680685.1 Gnetum montanum
GGGGGGGATGGGGTACACGAACGAAAAATGGCTCATGTTATGATTAAACGTCATCATCAATGTCGATGGCATTAATGGTATAACCTACATTGTTAGCATTCAGTGGATCTTTATAGACATTCATTGATTGATTTTTAGGCCGAAGAAGACTGCTCTCATCAAGGATCAACTTACCTTGATCAATCATTCATTGAATGTCATCTTTTAGTGCCAAACAATAATCAGTGTCATGCCCACACAATTGATGATAATCGCAAAAGCGCTCTAACCTAAAGTTCTTGGCTACTAGTGGTTCATTAGGCATAATCAAAGTAGGGTCTTAAAGGACTTCATAGTACCTCTTGTGAAATTTAAGGGCCTCCTCTAACATTCTTTTAGGTTGGATATGCCTAGCCCCCAGCAATTGGTTCAAAAGCTCTAATGGCTTAATTGGTAACAGGGTATACTTCGAGTGATCTTTGCGCTTCAAGTTTGACCTTGACGAAGTTTGTGCTATGGATGTTAATGCTAGGGGTTGACTACTGTTGCTAGAGTCAAGTGTTGTATTAGTCAGTGCTGGCATTTGAGATGCTTTGGCGATCTGTTTACCATTGTTGGACCTAGCTTCCTTAGCAACGACAGTCACTGTGGTTGTTGTAGCCTTTCCCTTTTCCTTGTCATTTTTTGAATGTGTGTTTTTATAAGTTATATAAGCTAGATCCTTACTAGCTTTTGCTACATCCTGAATGCTTTTGGTTTGAGCAAACACTTGGCTAAGGGAACGTGGGGCCAAGTAATGTAGTTTGGATTTGATAAAATCATTTACTGCACCCTTGAAAATGGCTAGTAGATGGGCATCAACAATTGGTTCACGAATATCATTTAGGATAGCACTCCAACGTTGTATGAACTTTTGTACAGGCTCTAATGGTTCCTATTTAACATTCATAAGTTGGCCTAAAGTGACATCTAGCTTCAAGTTATACTTGAAACGAGTCACAAACTGACTTAAAAATTCTTCTAATGTCGAAATGGAAGTGCACGGTGCCAGTCCAAAGCCTTGCTTGTTAAGGACATGGAGAAAACACTGATGATGGCATCAGGCCATGGTTGTAGTAACAAGGATTCAGACTTGAAAGTAACCAGGTGGGTGTTCAGGTCACCCTCTCCATTATATTTTGTAAATTGGGGAAGTTGTACCCCAGGAGGCAGTGTAAGAGAAGGAACGACTGGGCTAATTGGGTTTTCTTGGTAAAAGTCCATGACTTGGACTATTTTAGAACTAACCACCTTAAGCTACTTAACTTCATCGGTAAGGAACTAAATAAGCTAAAAGGCTTGGTCTAGGCCCGAGGGTGTTACAGGAGGTTGTGTGAGTTGGACTACTTAGGGAGCTACCAAAGCAACCATCGTTGGAGGTGCTGTTGGTGCAGCAACCAATCCCATTGGAGGTGCTATTGGAATAGTTCTAGTTGGTGGCACCATTTGAGTGACCCATAGCCCAATGGGTGGTGCTGTTGAGGCAGCTAACATTAGTTGTGCTACAGGGATGGTTACCTACCCAGTTGCTGAAGCGGCCCACAGCCTTATGGTTGGTTGCACCATGTGTGATGCTTGATACATGTGGGGCTACACATATTGTGGCATCTGGGATGCTTGAACTATAGGAAAAGAAGTTGCTGGCCACCACGCATTTGAGGTGGGGCTTACTGAGGATAAAATTGGTATAGAAGAGGTAATAGAAGTAGGACTTGTATACAGTTGTGACATGGGCATGGTATGGACATAGGGTAACGTAGGCATCACAAACGTTGGTTGTGGGACTTGAACAAACTAGGAAGGAATGGTAAAGGGAAATGCGACCGAAGGCCTGACATGCTGTTGTGCTAATAGCATTTGATGACTACCCATCACAAAGGAGGGTCTAGGCTATGATAGTATCATGGTAGTCACAAAAGAGGCAGAAGATTATGACTAGTGTGAATGAAAGACAGAAGTAGATGGGGTAGTTGTGGCATAGATTGGATCACCACTTTCAGAGTGGGATTCTAACTCCTCTTGCCCATCATGAAGTGGTTCATCATAGTGAGATGCTGTGTCCCATTCTCTTGACTTACTTAGTTACATAAGTTTGGCTAAAAGTCATTGGAACATTTCGGTGAGTGGGATAGTGGTGTCAAAAGTAGGAAGGAACTCCCTTCTGTTTCGGTGAATGATTTCAAAGTTACATTTTCCTCAAGTTTGTGATGATCCAACAATAGGTTTTCTTGGATCTTTGCACATTGAAAGTTTTACTACTCTTCATCTCAAGGTAGAAATTTAGGTGACTGCTGTTGCAGCCTAAGAGACTATTGTGGTATCTATGTTGGGCTGGGCAGTTGCTTGGGGTTACCCATATGTTGAATAGACTGGGACACCTCTAAATTTGAGATGGGAATTGAAGTGGTAGCAGGATTCATCTTTACATTACACTTGCTAAGCTGATGTGGTTGCTACGCTACACAAGACACAGAAAGAAGAATGCAGTAGAAAGTTTTTAGGCTTTTATCCTACAAGGTTCTAGAGGAACCACCTGCTAGGGACAATCTGCACTAACCATATGTAGATAACCATAGGGGTGTCACGTCTATGCTAGCAGGTTACTAGTGATGGGGTACAAAAAGCATGCAGGACTACTTGTGGCACACAGAAGAAACTCGGAGGTTTGGCCCTCCTTCTAGTGCCAAAAACTATATTATCCAAAAACGTTGGTGGCTGGAACACTGAGATGTTATGAAGTGCATAGCCTAACCCTGAGTCCATGGGAGAGTCATGTTGGAGAATATGAAAATAGGGTGCCCTGAATGATTTGATCGATTTGACAGGGACTTACATGGTGTCCAATAACCATTTGCAAATATTAGTTTTAGAATGTAACATGCAAAGTTTGAAATGGAAGAGAACATAGTGCCCACAATGATAGAAGCATATCTACGTGTATAACCAGAATAATGAACGTTAAAAAATATATGATGATGCAACATATATGTTGTAATAAAGTAGAATGAGAGTTTGAGTAAAGAAATGCACTACCCTAAAATTATGGGATTTGACTTTTGATTAAATGATGAATGTGTACAACTGGTATGTGGCGTTGGACAAGCATAGCTAGGCAACAGAGCGATATGATCATAGCTCCTAGAATGTTGCACATGTGATGCTGATAGGCATGAATGATCTAATGCTTGCTGGGCTGAAAGCTACTATGTTGTGGGCAGGTGTCACGCTTGAGTGTAGGATTTGCTGAGAGATTTGAGAGGTTCTAATGCTGGGATTTGCTGCTCATCAAACTTCTGCTCACCAATCTTCTGCTCACCAATCTTCTGCCAAAGCCTACTACCCAAAAGCCAACCCTTAAAATGTCATTTTTGGGGTATTTATAGTGCCAAGAGTGGGAGGAAGATGTGGTTTGGATGCCACATGTCCTGGGCCCCATGTAGAATGAACGTTGATGTGCCACACTGGTGCACTATGCTCAAAGTGTGGTGCTACGCTGATGTGTTATGTTGAACTGGATAGGAACAAGAATGGAAAATGTGCCAAGATGTGACCATATTGTCCATGTCGCATGTGCCGGAATCTAGAGAATTGCCCTATTTTGATAGAAAATTCATACAATAAATGCAAAGTGGAGCTTGTGCTCTAGGACTACGTCTTCCTTCCTCTTTCGAGTAAGGTCAAGCGTAGTGACAAATTTTGAGGATTGACAAGGGGTGCAAGAAACAAAGTAAACTACTGATTTTTGGCTATCAAGGAGATGCTGGAGTAGAAATGCTAGTTGAAGATGAGTTCTGGAAGTTCTAGAGATGTCTTGGGGCTTCTTTGCAAGTGTTATGCTATTTATGCTGTGTAGCGTAGTGATGTAGCATGAACACTAGCGTGCTACGCTATGCTACGCTACATAGCGTAGTATCCTTTTGACAATAATTTTCATCAAAAACTAAGAGCACCACTCTAATACCCAGCAAGGCAAGTGACTTCAACAGTTGGTGACCATGCTTTCCATGTTAAGAGAGCCTAGGATCTCCCAGTTTCATTCTTAGGACACTTTTCAGCTTTGATATCTCTACTATGATGTGCTATGCTGTGTAGCGTAGCACCTGATTTTGCATGAATTTTCACTAAACCTATAATGCTCTACCATGGGACCTTGGTCATGTTCTAGGGATAAAATGGATAGGCAAGCCTGGAGGTTGAAGAATGGTCAGATGCATTTTTCATGTCAAAAAAACTTGAAGGAGACTTTTGTTGCCATTGGCACCTTGCTACGTTGTGCTACGATGTGTAGCATAGCACAACATAGCATGTAAAGTAAGATGACTTTTGTGAAAATTGCCAAATTTTCTTTGTGTCACATTGATCATACTCTAAGGATGAAGTAGAATGGGCATCCTTGAAGATCGAATCATTACCAACTGCACCTTCTACGTTTGATCCAACACTTGGGAAGGTTTCAATGCCTCTTTTCCTGCTATGCTGTGTAGTGTAGCATAGCGTAGTAGGTCCCATAGATAGAAAACTTGCCAAACTATTTAGTCCATCCTAAAAACTTTCGACAACTCCTAGCTCGGCACTTGGGTAGACCGACAACCGGGACATGTGTCAAGTTGGACAAGCTAGAGAGCATAGCAAGCTTGATAGCTCGGGCGATAGAAAATTTGCTGAATTGTGTGGTCCACCCTCAGTGCCCCATTTGTGTAAAATGGTCTTGTAACTTGGTGCTACGCTAACTATGCTAAAGAGCATAGCAGACATGCCCAAACATAACTTTGTAGGTGTTAGGACTTCCAGGGTGTTAAGCTATTCACACGGCCCAACATGGATCTACACTTGGAGAATCATGAGAGTCCAATATTGATGGTGTTTCAATACTTGAGGAGATATACAAGTGCTTGTATATGATATTATCTTAGCTCTTACATGAATCTAGATAAGTATGATGTTTATTTGAAATTTGGTCTAGTATGGAGATTGTCCTTGCTTGTATATTGGATAAAAGTTCATCACTAACAAGTACAACAAGAATGTCATCCATTATAGAAATAGGAAACCTATACTTAATAATGATCCTATTGACAACCCTAAAATCTATATACATTCTCATCTCATTCACATATTTCTTTGGAATAAGTACAATTCAAAAAATATAAGGAGAAATGGATTCATTAATGAAGCTATTAGAGAGTAGTTTACTTATTTATGGAACTCCTCCCTTTGATTTAGGTTCATGTGGTACGCTCTCTCATTTGGGATGGTACCTTTAGGTATGAAATCAATCTGATGTTGAATGGACCTCATTGGTGAAAGTTCATTTTAAGACTCCTCTTCACTTGTTATAATTATTGACATGATGACAAAACTATGTCTAGCTTCTTCATATGCTTGTGGATATTCTTGCTCACTTAACAAGATTAATGTAGCATTTGTGGAGAGATTTTCCTTATACTAATATGAAGTCATAGGAATCAATTCATGTATCCCATCTTTCCTTGGTACTAATCAAACATTTCTTGCATCATCAAAAGAAGCCTTGTTATTAAAATTTGAAGATCTTTTCAAAATGGCATCAACACAATCTATTGGAAGAATGTCACAATGTACTTTATCTTTAAAGGAACCAATCCTGAAAGACTAAACACACCTCTTCGCTACTTCTTGGAAATGAACTTTTGAAAGCCAATGAACTTTATAAGATCTAGGATGTGGAAATGTCTTCAAGAGGAGCTTAATAACAACCTTATAAAAATAAATTTTCTTAGGTACCAGCATTAATAAAAATGTGTATCTATTTATCACTATTAAGACATCTATCCCTAAATGCCCTTGGTTTTGAAGGATTATCTTTCTTTCATTCAAGCTTTTTCATTCTATCCACAAAAATCTTCAATACATTCTTCAAGTATTCCATGTTCTTGGGTAAGCCTTGGACTAATTTCTTCTTGGGTATCATGTTAAAATGGACCTAAAGGTCAATTCACATAAAGACTCACAAAAAAAATATGTAAAAGGATTAAGAGTATCCAAAAGAAAAATTAGAGTATCCAAATGGATTCAACACGTGAAAAGAAAATTCAAAATGGGATTCACACAATTTCCATATATCCTGGATTAATAAGGCTAACAAATATCTAAACAATACGAATTTCTAATGCCCAATATAATTGCTCATGTACAATGATCAAATGAAGGCTAATAAAATGCTAGTTTTGCATGGAAAATAATATCAAAAAAATTGCAAACCAAAATAAACTTGGAGATGAGTAAATTCTTTTGAATTAATGTAGAGGATTCCTCTTCTTGAGTTAATTATCTTCAATCCTATGCTCTAAAACTAAATTTGGTGAGGAACAAGCTTTAATAATCCAAAAGTATATCTTAATTCTCTAACTTGCACATTCAATTGAGACAAGAAAGAAGCAACTCTTTATTCTTGCTAGAACATAATAGAGAATTACATAGTTGGAAGCTAATACTTAGGATAGAAAAAAGCTTAAGAAATTACAACAACACATTCATACTCAAAATGGATATGAGGACTTACAACATGAAAGCTAAATTAGAGATTAATCTCACTCTCTTCTTACTTCTTTCTCACACACATCACACATTCTCTCAATTCTCTTAGATTTTTCTCCCTCAAATGAAAGGCATTGATGCCTATTATAGTTTTTTTGGTGCCCAAGATACAAATGTACATTTATTATTTTAAACATAGGAGATATCTTTGACATGTGGGAGACATCCTAATCAAGAGTTGCAATAGTTAAAGGAGATGTCTTGCTGCCATGGGAGATATCTCTACCTTAGAGTAGATATATTCTCCAAGATGTTAATGTTCCAATTTGCTATTGAACATAGGATAAATCTATATCTCTCAAGAGATGTCTATACTTAATGGGATATTTCTACCTTTTGGAAGAGACATTGTCTTATAAGGAGATGCCTTCTAGGGTAGAACTACCAAAATAAAGACTTCTTCTTGAAATTTTCAATAATACAAATTCAACTCCAATTGTCTTCCCTTGTTCTTGAAACATGGAAAATAATTAAAAGCATAAAAAATATCTAAATTTCAAAGAACACACATAAAATCATAGTTTATTGAGGATGTTACATGAGTTGGGTAATGTGCTCATTAAGCAGCATCATCTACTATCATTACTTGTGCTTCATTATGTAAAAAATTAACTTCAAATGACATTTTTTTGACTCGATGTAACCTACAATTGTCATTTAAAATCATCTTGGTGGTGTTTTCATTAGTTTAGACATTGATGATGATTCTTGAGATCCTAGATTAATAATTTGGAGTGTAGAGCATCAATTTATGCTAATTCTAGCTTTCTCTTAGCCCTCCCTATGGGGAAAACTCTATTTTTTATTTAATAAAGCATTTTCATTTATTAGAAAAAAACTAAACCATTTCATACATATTAATCTATCATTTATTATTTGTTTTACATTTTCAAACTATTTTAATGATATCTATATTATTTATATTTTAACCATACAACCTAGATTTTCTTGGATATATCATTAAGTTCATCATTCTTTATCAATTCCTTTGACTATTTATAGATTATGGGTGGTAAGTTAAGTTTGTATTTGATTGAAGGTTCATGCCTCTTTGTTTCATAATTGTTAATTTATCAAGGATTATACCATTTAAAGACTATGTAAGGTCATGGATCATATGCTATGTGATTCATTGAGATATCCATAAAGATTTATGATTTATGTATTTGCATACTTTATTTTGGTTTTTACGGTGTAAAAATGGCAAAGTCATGATGGATGATGTGACATATTATAACCTAATATCAGTGTCATTGCATCACATGTCTATGTCACCATGTTACATGGCCATGTCACTAGGTTTGACTTAGCCTAATACTTGAACTTTCAAGCATATAAAATGAAAGTCTAATGATGCATCCCAGAGCCCAAATTAAACATTAAAATTCCTAATTAACTTATTCTTAGCCTTTCAAGTCCTAAATATCCCTAATTACATCCAAGTTAAATCCTTTGCCATAAATTGTTTGCATGTATGTAACATTAATGTAGTGTTAGCATCACCTATAGAGAATTAGAAATTTTTCTCTTTCTTTTTTCTTTAGCCACTTAAGTGACATTGATATGTTATTCATGAAGTGGAAGTAAGTTTGCTGCATTGATGAGCATGCATGACATAGCCCCATCAATGCTTATGCATCAATGTAGCTTGAGATGCATTAAAATGATCTTGGACTTACCTATATAAATGTGCACACCACCCACATTTGTGACACCTTGGGTCATAGCAGTAGCTGAACTCTTGTAGTTTATTTCTATACGAATTAGCCAAATTTTCCTTTGAGTGCTCATAGCATGGATAGAATTGAATGAATTAAATTTTATTTAAGTGCATGATGTGTCTAGATACTTTAACATTTTGATAATAAAATCAAGATTAATTCTCTCCATTGTAACACTTGAAATACTTTTAATTTATTTTTAGTGATTTAATTTATGATGCATTTTACTTTCCAATGCTTAGATAATTAATATTTTACTTCATAATTGCATAAGTATGACCACTTGAAATGTAAAATATTAACATTTAGTAATTCCAGTAATGGATAATTGGTATAACCAATAGTAACCATTTGATAACCCAACAATGTTAATATAAGTTCAAGATGCAAATAGAGAGTGGGAAAAAATGCTTCATGCTTAGGTTAGTTTAGATTAATTTTAGTTCCATAGTTAGAAATTAATATTTTAATCATTTTATTATCTTAAATATGTTAATAATAGAAAATCATAAAAATAAAAACATATTATGCATCGATCACACTTAATCATACCCATTGAGATACAAAAGTGGTAATCAAGAGTACAACTAATAATATCACACTTATTTATCTAGGATACTATTAGCTAAAAGTTCCACAACATTTGAATAGATTGCATGTATACACTTGTGATCTATATGGTTGTCCATAAGTGATGAGTGGCGAGGTATCCCTACACTCAACCATACGAAATGAGAGTAGCACACGCAATCCAGTCGAACTCCACAGACTAAGTGCCTACACGCCCCATGGAACACTTGGGGTTAATCATTTGTTGTCTTCCTAGACTTACTTGTAATTGTCACGGTGTATGGTTAAGTAAGTTTGAGGTATATGATTTTTATGGTATTTTATGTTTTTCTCCTATGCTATTGAGGTGAAGGGTTGAGAAACTAACTAACTCTAACTCATGACTAAGTCTAAATTACCTAGCATCAACATCCATTTCCACTTACCGTACACACCCTGAACCGATGCAACCGTGGCTACCAAACGCTAATCGTTGATGGGATCATCGCGTGTAACGCACGTGCTCGAAGTGGTTGTACTGAGGCACTTAACTAGGAGGAAAGGATTGAGAGAATCTATCTAGCCTAAGTACGATGAGCAGCTGATTCCTTGACTAATCGTACACATATGGGACTACCACTAGGATTACCAAGCATAGATCCTAGATACGCCACTGGGTTACCAAGTAGTCACACTAGATGCTCGTAATCAAGTCGTACTCATACCGCATGCGATGAGCAGCCGATTCCTTGACTATCCGTACACATCCTTAGATGCTCGTAATCAAGTCATACTTATTTCGCATTCTAGGAGTTTAAGGGTGAGAGAGAAAATAATAAATAAAATCCTATTCCATGCACTGCAAGGTTTATCCAAGAAGCTCATCTTTATTACCGTACATAACTTGTGTTCAGGTACAATGTTGCTCGAATAAAGATCCGTTCACTTTAGGACTCCTACTGCGGGCACATGGAAAATATTCTATCTCTGGAGTGATCAAACTGCCAGAGTTTCCCTACTTCTAACTCAAGATGAGGAATAAGGGGAGTGCCGCTTCTTATTTATAGATATGACGGCGGACCGTGATATCGCATACGTGATATCGCAGGGGACGATGCGATATCATGGCTCATGCGAATCGCGTCTCATCAATAAGGAACTCTTATCATTCATCATTAGCTCTGTTGCTAGAGAATGCTATATGCTAAGTATTTTAGATAATTAAATCATATAAAGATCATTGTAGCAACATAATAAATCATTATCAAAATAATAATAATATTGTATTCTTGACATACTACAAGAGTAAACTAAAATATGTCTTTTTATTATAGGGTTGAATTTCGACCTATAGATGATTCTCTAAAACTTCATGACAAAACTATTTTATCATTCACCAAGATGAGAAATTGGAATCAAGAGACCTAGAGGATAATATTATATTGCCACTTGATCATGCCATTTCATCAATATTCATGGTAGGAGTGACTAAGCTGGAGCTCAAAGCAATAACCCTAGAGTACTAAGTGATGTATAATCTCTCTAGAGTTTATCAACCTATGGAGGCTTAACTTTGAAAGTATAAACTAATGAAGACTCACCATGAATTCTCCAAGGATAAAAGGATTTTGATAATACAAACATTTTAGTTAGAAAAGAAGCATACTAAATATTCATTAGGATTATCTCAATACCAACATTATTCTTGCTTCGATGAAAATAACATGATCCATCATTGATTATGTTTAGCCTTCGTAAGCAACCAAGTTAGGGAAGAGATAGATCAAGAACTAAGGAGGCCTCAAGACCAAGGTCTCCATTCTAGACAACAAAGAGACTAGAGAAGAAAAGGAAGCTTGCATAACTATTCTAGCTCTCCATTCTTATCTTCTTCCTAATCATGAAGCTCTAGCGAAGGAGAATGTAATGAAGATTAGAGGGGCAATGATCATAGATAAGATGGAGATGATAGAAGATCCTATCCTAGACATGGGAGAAGAAAACAAAGAATAGACTAAGAAGAAGAGGAACATCATTAAGAAAGAACGCATAGTAGGTCATACCATAAGAGACATGACAATGATAGGACCCATGATGAATGAGATGCCTATGATGAATTATTTATTTCTACAAGAATCATTGTCAATATTTGTAACATAGTTCATATCCCCATTAGAAATTAGAGGGATAAAAGCATCAAACAAATTAATATGAACAATATTCCTAAGCTTTATGGAGGCTATAATGATAATGCATAGAAAAATATGTAAGCCTTCCATGATGCCTACATCTTTTCGGACATCAAAATAACTAGCTAAAGCTTAAATTATTCCCTAAGATACTTATATAGGAATTTAAAAGTTGATAGTAGTCTTTAGAACGAGAATCTATTTGCAAATGAAATATGATGCTAAAGTTGTTTAATGATAAGTATCAAATGTATCCTAGGGTTTTCAACTTGAGGAAATAGATTCAAAGGTGAAAACAAGGTAACCATGACTCTCTTGATGTAGTCATGTAAAGATACTATTCTTTGCTACATTGATGCTGAGGCCATGGTTTCTCTCAGTAGGAGTAGCTTCACCATATCATAGATGGGCTAAGAAATAAGACTAGAGAGACTCTTTGGATCTATGCCTAAGGGGTATTATCTAAAATAAGGACTCATTGAACATAAAGTCTCATTAACTAGGTAGGAAAGGAAGAAGTAGAGTTAAAGAAAAGAGAAAGTATGAAGGAATACAATGGGAACTCCTTCATATGAAAAATGAAGGTACGTCTTTCTAACCCAAAGGAGCAAGCATCATTAGAGGAGTTATGTAGGGAAAGACTATTGCATCTAGAAAATTTGGTCTTGGAAAACTAAGGATCTTGGGTAGCGACTGTCCAACCTTGAATTCCAAGGGCCTCCAAAAATAGGGTTCAAGGTGCCTTGGATGCTCTTGTCGATCACCTAGGGACTTATAAAGTGTAAATAGTAATGAAAATGGATATGGAATTGTAGATTTAAATGAAAATAAATAAACATAAAAATTAAACTTTGAAATGAATCTATACTAAACTAAGAATTTTATTAAATGAAAGTGTAGAGATCAAAAAGTATAGATTTTATATTGGAATGCACAAGAAGACTATTTGAATGGAGTTTGAAGGCTGTTGGAATTGGCAGGTTGTGTTCTGTGGTTGAACTCCATGATCTAGTTGCTTCCCAACTCTAATATCTCACAACAGCTTGCTAGTTTCGATTCAAATCTGTAACTTTGAATGTCATTAGTGTAAATAGTGGTGTTCCACTTTTGTTCCAATGGTACTATGCTAAGAGTCTCCAATGCTCAATGTAGATGCCAAATGGAGTTCGGAAGTAGTCGAGGTTACAAAAGGTTATGTGCTTGTCACTATGCTTGCAAAGGCTATTGATTGCAAAAGTTGTGAACTGTGAAAAGCCTCAATAATGTGTTTGAGCTTGGCTTTTATAGGATTTTTGGTTGCTGAATTAAGGTTGCAATTTTTTGTTATGATTACTAATAGATTGGCTTTGCTTGTAGGTGTAATGGTTATAATTTCTAGTGTAGTTGTCATTTCTAGTAAGTTTTGATGCACCTAGGCCATCAAAACCTATCTATTTACTAAAAATAGTAAAAAAACTTTTGTCACTATGTTGGCCTTCACGTTGATGATGATGGCCTTAGAGGATAATGTTGGGATTTATTAAAATTTTCTGAAATCATGGTGACTACATTGGCCAAACTACATCTGATGGAGATCCAAAATGATTACACTAGCCATGTTGTCACCACCAAGAGATGTTATAACTATTCTGGCCATTTTTGGGAAAATGAAAGACCCAACAACACCAACATTGGTCTTGTAGCTATGCTTGAATTTGTGGTGACTACATTGGGTGTTGTTTGGGACAAATGAAAAATCCAATACCATTTATGCTAGGGGTAGATGGTTTCAAAGTAGTTGAGGCTATACCTCTACAAAAACCTAAGCCCAAATATAGACATCAAGTGACTTTTTCTTGTTGGGAAGTGAGGTATTAACATTTATGAGGTCTTTTTTCAACCCCAAAAGGTTAAAGTATGCAAGATTGCAGCTCATGGGTCACAAACCTTATATTTATAATGAAATTTCATCTGACTTTGAATAGTGAAGATTATAGATTATAACATATGCTTTCTCAGTGGTGTTTCATTGGTTCCTCTTTGTTGATGTTTGAAGGAATCCAAGAGACATCGACAAAGAATACAAAACACCACTACAAGGTCACAATTGGTATAGCTAGGTATCTACATTTTTCATATGTTACAAAGTTTTTTAGTCCATTTGTTGTACAGAAAGGAGCAAAGACAAGAGTATTGGCTTACTTATTTTTGGTCACTATGGTGATGGATGTCAATGTTGATACCAAAAAAGAAAATGTGCTAGATATAATAAGGCTTTAAATAGGAATGATTGACTGGATTGGCCAATTTATTCCCATTCATGTTTGCTATGTGGAGGGCTCCATTGCCATAGGCCTTGGTGATCAAGAAAGATCCTTTCCAGTTGGTTGAAAATTTGTCTACATGCTCACGAATGAATTTGAGGACCAAGTCTTCCTTCTTGATCTTTTCCTTGTTTAGATCATGATGATGTTGTTTTTGCTACCTCTCCTAGTATCACTTGATTTGAGCAAGCATTCACACTTGTTGCTCCTCCATTGAGTCTAGGTCCATGGTGCACAACTCCTTATTTTGTTCATCCTTGATGAAGTATGATAGGGATACCCTCAATGATAGAACCTATAATTCAAGAGGTAAAACAACTTTAGAATCATAAACTAGGCTATATGGGGTTACACTAATTGTAGTTTGGTAGGCCTAGAGCACGTGGATAAGCCATTCATGCCACTTGTGTCTACTATTTTTCAACATCTTTTTAAGCAAGTTTACAATGGCCTTATTACTAGCTTCAACTTGTCCATTGGCTTGAGGGTAGTATGGTGATGAGAAGGAATGCTTAATGCCTAGGGACAAAAGTTTTTCATTTCTTGGCTACTAAATTATGGTCCATTATCTGTGACTATTGTCAAGGGTATGTCAAACCTAGCTACTATGTTATCCAATATAAATTTATGGGCTTGTTGAGATGTGATTTTCCTTAGAGGGATAGCCTTAACCTACTTTGTGAAGTATTTTGTTGCAAAGATGTTAAAGCTATGTCCTATGAAAGACTTAGGTATTATAGGTCCAATGATGTTCAACCCCCACCATTGGAATGGCTAGGCAATTTGAGTAGTATGTAATTCAATTGGTGGTATGTGTATTAGGCTGTTGTGTCATTGACAACTGTCACACGTTTTTACCTTATTTAGGCAATTGTTTTTCATATAGGGCTAGTAATAGACTAGTTATCTAATCTTAGCAGCCATGGCTCTAGGTCCTATATGTCCTCCAAATATACCCTCATGAACTTGCTTAAGGACTATGCAGGCTTTTATTTTGGCCAAGAACACTAACAATATGCCATCATAAGACCATCAATATAATGTGTTATTGCCTATGATGACATACTATTTTGATCATTTACATACAACATCCTACTGAGAAGTTGTTAGGCCTTGTGGAGATTCACCATGCATAAGGTAAAAATTGATATCATCATACCACTCCCTTGGAGGGGTGGTAGTGATGGATGCTATAAAGTTTTCCTTAGCACTCTATGTGATGGGAATACCATAGTCCATGGTTAAGAAAGGTAATTGCTAAACACATTAGGCATCACACTGAGAGCTAAGGTTTTCATAGCATTGGCTAGCATGTTCTCTATTTAGTGTACATGTTGGATATCGATGTTTATAAATTGTTGTATCAATTTCTTTTCTAGGTCATAATAAGGTTGTAAATGTTGGGATTTACATGCATAAACCTTAATTACTTGGTTAATCACAAGTTGTGAATCACCCTTGATCATTAGGTGTTTAATTCCTAGGTTACAAGCTACCATAATCCCCTTGATCAATCCTTCATACTTCACTACATTGTTGGTACATGGGAACTCAAAATGATAAGAGAAGAGTTGGATTTCACTAGATGGCAATGTTATGATGGCAATGAAATCGGTCCCATGGGTTGTGAAAGCTCTATTAAACTACATAACTACCTCATAGCCCTTGGGTACATTGCTAACAATGTTGATATGTTCATCTAGAAAGTTGGGGTCTATGGTTGCATGGACTTCTATCGATAAAGTAGTGAGTTACATGGCTATAAATTGATTCTTAGTTGAGGTCTAAGAGATGTACTATAGGCTAAACTAGGCTGTTATGACTTTTCAATTGGCTATACAACTACTTTTGTAGTGATGGCTTTAAGTATATTATCTTCACAAATGTTGTTGACTTGGCTTTTAAAGAGGTAGTTCCACTACTTCTTTAATGAGAAGGTTAGGGCTAGATAATACTTCTCTACTTTGGTGTATCAGGTCTCATGGGAAACTAATGCATGGATTAGGTAGTATACATGTAACTCTACTTCATTGTCTCATATTTGATAGAGTAGAAAGGCAATAGACGTATTAAAGATAGTAAGGTATATGTAAAAAGGTTTATCCTCTTACGGTGGATAAACTATAGGTAGTTGTGCCAACTCTTTCTTAAGGTTTTCAAAGGCTTCTTAGCATTAAGCGATCCACTCATAGTGAACTCCTTTCTTAAGAAAGTGTTGAATGGATTGTAACTTATCTGTAAGCCTAGCATTAAACCTATGAATAACTTTTAATATACTATGTAATCCTTGAAGCTCCTTAAGGTTGGTTGGTGTTGCCAAGTTGGATATGACCTTAACCTTATCAAGATCGACATGTATTCCCACTTTGAATACTACAAAGCCAAGAATCTTACCAATTTGATGCCAAATACACACTTCTTGAGATTAAGCTTAAGCTCGTACTTGAGGCAACATTTAAGTACAAGGTCAAGGTCATGAGCATGGCCATTGGCCACTTTGGATTGAATAGTTATATCATCTACGTAGTCATTGATCAGTCTTGGCATATAATTGCTAAATATATATATGTCATAGCTCTTTGGTAAGTTGCTCCTGCATTCTTTATATAAAAGGACATCATGGTATAACAAAACATATTCCAAGGAGTCATGAAGGTTGTACTAAGTTGATGTTCTAGATAATCCTAATTTGGTTATATCTTGAGAACCCATCCATGAAGGATAATAAGGCATTCCTAGTCATAGAATTGATAAGTTGGTCAAAACTAGGTAAAGGAAAATCATCCTTGATGGTTGCCTTAGTTAGATCTTAGGAATCCATGCAAATATCTATACTTGCATTTTTCTTAGGAGCTGCTGCTATGTTTTACGTAATCGATAGCTCTAATGAATCTAGCTTGATATAGTTTTGTAATCTCATCATGAACTACTAAGGCTAAATTTAATCTAATCTTACAAAATTTTTGCTTAACTGGTCTAATACTAGGATCAAGTATGATGTTATGTTGTACTAGGTATAGGTCAAGATCTGGAATATCTTCATATGACCAAGAAAAGATCTTAATGTTGTCCTAGAGAACATTGGTGATGTCTTGAGCCTGTTAAGGTTTCAAATAAGAAGCTTAGTTTTAGTGTTTTCTCCTTACTATCATGTATCATGATAGGAACTTCAACTAGACAGTCCTTGGTGATGTCACTAGCCTTTAGGTCAAGATTCTTAACTAGGTTTTCAAGCCACTCTAGAGGCTTCTCTATCAAGGCTATGTGGTCAACAAGACTCTTAGGCTCAAGATATAGGCAATTAAGGTTGATACATCATTCAACATCACCATGAGGTCCACTTAAGTTGGCAAGCTAATTTGCTTCTAGGTATTCATAATCCAATCTTGCATATCAACCATAAGCACATTAAGTGGAACCTAGGTAAAACTAAGTAAACCATGCCAAAATAATATATAATATGCTAGCCATTATGCAAAAACATGCTACCTCATGGTCAAAAAGGTGCAAAAAGGGTCAACAAAGGCTATAAGAGATAGATGAAGATAACTAAGCTAAAATGAAGGCTACATGGCATCAAATCAAGGCCAAACAATTAATATTAACACTACAAAAGAAGGTCAAATCAAGTCGAGACTCAGTAAAACAAGGATAAAATAATTGAGGTAGGAAACACATGGTAAACATTGGTCAATTATGGTTACATTTTACTAGTTTTATGCCTTAGCAGGCCATAGTTACATGGTGTTAAATGATGGCCAAGGATGGACAAAGCCCATCACCTAACACCAATCCAAGGTCAAACAAGGTCAACTTAGATCATAAGAGAGAGAGTACAGTTAATCATGTTACAATTGGATCTAAGTAGAAGCTGAATGAGGTCAACTAATGATAATAAAGGTCAATAATGCATAACAAGGTCAAAATAAATTGAAACACCATGAAACAAGGCCAAACCATCCAGGGTGAGGAAACACATGCCAAAACAAAGTTAATGTTAGTTAATTAAGGTTAGATTTCACTAGTTTTAGGCCTTAGCGGGCCATATTGGAGATCTAAAGGGCCATCAAGTGAGCTTGGGTTATGATGGTGGTCATTTGAAAGTTGTTTGAATTCAAAATAACATTTTTTTGATGTGAATACATTAGGCTCCACTGGTGACTACATTGGCTAGCATAGTCACACTAGGCCCTAATGTAGTAGGTTGTAGTGGATGATTTTATAGGTTTATCATTATCAATTTTGAGTTCTTGATGGTTTGTATGACTAGTTATATGGACTAGGATTGAAGATTGGTGGATTTTGACTCCATTTTCATCCTCTGGAAGCTAGAAATAAGGTCAAAACTAGTGACTATGTTGGGACTATGTTGGCTAGCATAGTCAAGATCACCCCTAGCATAGTTTCATGTGGAAAATGGATTTCTAGGATTTTAGAGATACTATTGGTGTTATGCCAGCTTCCTAGGACAACACAAGGCATAGGAAGGTTTGAATTGGTTACTTGGGAGGTGAAACAGGCTTCAAAAGATGCAGTTTTGGTAGCAACACCTTATGACTATGTTGGCCAGTGTAGTTGAGGGTTTCTCTAATGTAGATGTATTTAAATATAGATTTTTCATGGTCTAGCAAGGTCAAACTATAGTCAACTCCAAGATTTTAGGGTCTTGGGCTTTTGGAATCAAGTTTTTGATTGTTCCAAGTGTTATTATGATGGTTGAAACACCTTGGAACATGAACTATGTTGGGACTATGTTGGCCAATGTAGTTATAGGATTGCCTTAGTGTAGTCACATGGACTTTGGTGTTTTCCAAGTTTAAATGAAGTGAATTTACAATTTGGGTAAGACTAGAAAAGGTTATGGATTTTAGAATTGGGTTTTGGGTTATTTTGGGATGCTAACTCGTCAATTGAATTAACCTTAGATAATGACTACGTAGGGACTACACTAGCCAACATAGTCTAGGCTTGTTCTAGTGTAGTCACAACATGGAATTTGAATTTTGATGTAATTCTATGATTGATTAACTGAGTTTTCAAGTTTTGAGGTCACTAGTATTAGAAACTAGGGTTTCAAGCCTAAACTTGTCAGTTTTGGTAATTGTTTCGATGTCACAATGGCCATATACCAATAAACTATGTTGGCCATTGTAGTTACAGTGTGGATGTGGGGTGTATGATGAATTTTTTCCACTTTCAATTGAAGTTGAAGAGTTTAGAGTTCTCTAGGATCTTTAATAGGGTTTTGGGGATAACAAGATATACTAGGAAGTCAATTTGACATATGTTTGACTAGTTTTGATGTTTTGAAATGTGGACTATACTAGGACTACGTTGGCCAACATAGTCCAAAGCCTCCCGAATGGTATTCCTGATGAGAAAATGGTTTTTTTTTCTCTTTTTGTTGTACAATTCATGAGTACAAGTCACTGAAGATTCTGAAGAAGTGCTAAGATCAATATATGGCAATTTAGAGGTTTTTATTTGGGTTTTACACCTCATCTTCATGAAACTACACTAGGATTATGCTAGCCAATGTAGTCAAGGCCACTTCTAGTGTAGTTTGCATTGTGGAATGGAATTTGATTTATTTTTATTATCTGTTTGCTATTTCAAGGCCACTAGAGGTTCTAGGATGAAGTTGAGGTTAAAACTTATCAATTCAAGAATTATTTTTGATATTTAATGTTCATTTCTTGTTCAACTACACTCAAACTATGTTGGCCAACGTAGTTGAGGCTCCCCCAATGTAGTCCGTGTAAGAAAATTAGATTTTAATGTTTTTTGATAGGTTTCATGTAATTCTGAAGCTATTAGAGGCTCTTGTTAGGGTTTGGTGTATGGTATGGAAATCTTTGAGTCGATTGGAAGTTTGGTTGATGCTTGGGAGCACCAACCTATTAGTGACTATGTTGGCTACTGTAGTGAGGCTACTGGTCAATGTAGTTACCACAAATGACAAGTTTTAGTATGGGTTTCAACCTTCACCATTGGCTAGTTTTCTTCCATGCTAACACTTGGTTTTCCATTTTGGGCATCAGGTTTTATGATATGTGTGGATGGTTGGGAGATTAGTTTTGGTAGTAATTCATTTTCAAAACTTATTTGTAAGACATCTGGATGCTTGATTCCTAGTGTAGTTACTCTAGGAAGTTGAAAATCCAAGTGTGTTAAGATTTCCATTGGCTTTCTTCATAGGCACCTAGTGGGTCCCACCTAAAATTTAAATTTTTCTATGCTTTAGTTTCCCACTCAATCTAGCATAGTCCTATTTTCCAATTTTGATCCTTGAGTTTAGTGGGACTTGGGTGAGTGTTTTGGAAAACCAAGGTTGTTAAAGTGGGCACATAAGTATGGAAGTGATTTTCAAGAACCAATTTTACACAAATCGTTCTCTTCCCATCACTCTCAAGCTTCAGCGCCTTGCACCATAGCTTCAAACCTATTCTAGCTCCTACTGCACCTACTATTAGTGTAGTCACAAGCTTTCCATGCATAGAGGCTAGTGTAGTTATTGTAGAAGGCCTTGAAAGCTCAAAGATTTTGGTTGTTTTCTTTGCTTCCTACTACCATGTTGAAGAGGAGAGCTTCCACCACAAAGAACCTACCCCTAGAGGAGGTAGATGTAGTTACCTAGGGCCTCTCCAACCTACCATGGCTAGTTTTCATTGAAAGATCCAATGCCATGATGCCTAGGTACATAATATCTAACCCTTTTATGTGGAAATTTCCTTGGAAACTTAGGCATTTTTGGTTATAGGGCTTTGTGTTGTGGTTGTTTTTGGATTCTGCAAAAATCCTATGTTAGATCTAAGCTATTTTAAAGGGTTTTTGGTATTTCTTGGGTTGTGGGATTGGTTTACATTGAATAAAAAAATAATTTCTGCTATTTTGGGCATTTTTTGTGTCTTAGGACAAAAAAGCAACACTAATTTCATATTTTTTCATGTTTAAATGGTTTAGATTTTTGGTTTTTGTGATCATAGGCTTGTAGTAATATTTTTAATGGTTGAATGAATTTTTGAACTACCTGATTCTGACTTATGGTTAATTCTCTACAAACTTTTTTGGTAAGACAACAAAGTCGATTTTTAGTTTTGGCCAGTACTTTGGTAAATTTTTGGCGTAAATACATTGATGGTTTTTCAAGTTTCTTATTTTGGACTTTTATATTTTATTTATGAATTCTAATGGCTATGGAATCATCAAATTTGGATGTGTATTTGATTTTTGGTGAATTGTTTTAAACTAGCGCAAAGTAGGATTTTGTTGTTATGGCCTAGTTCATGTCATCTTGGCATCATTTTTTTGCAAAAATTGCAGGGAATTTTTGTGATTTCTAGTTTTGGCTATTTAGTTCATTGTTCAAGGATTACAATAGCTATGGAATCACTAAATTGGACTACATGGTTTATTTTTAGTAAATTTTTTGATAAACTAGTACAAAAGTGTTATTTTTTTGCTATTATGATTTACCCCTGAGAAGATGGGCAGCATTTGCCCTTTAGAAAATTTTTCAGCCAAGATCTCAAGGCCTTGGGGATTCTTTGAAGTGTTAGGGAGTGTTTGGAAGTGGTTTTGATCAAATTAAAAGTTTTTTATATTTTTTATCAGTTATCTATTATGACTACTTTCTATAGTTTTGGTATGTTGTGCAATTTTGATTGAATGTTGTTTTGGCTTTGGGTTGGTGTTCAAAATTTTTACCAAACATGGAATGGTAGAGTAGATGTTAAATCCCATTGAATTTTGTGTCTACAAAGTTCCTAGCCTTAGAAGAAATTTTTTAGTTCTAATGATCCCACAAGAGATGCTACAGGTTTATGATATTCGGGAGAGTGCTGGTAGTGATTTGAGGTAGAGAAAGTACAACCATTTGGAGAAATAGGTTGTTGAACATAGTAGTCATATGGGTTCGACTGGAAATAAGGATATTTCTAGTTTATTGATGGCATCTTCCATGATTGTGGGTTTTGCCACTATGGTTGATAATGATTTTGAGGTTAATAAGAAGTCCCATTAGGATAGTACAGTTAGTTGTAGGACTATCTATAATTACCTTGTGAATAAGATAATTTCCTAGGTATTTGCTTTTGTATGAACTTGGGATTCAAATAAAAAGCTCAATACTCATGTAGATGTAACATGACTAGACAATAACCCTTTGGATGATCATATAGGCAAATGTCACATCCATCATCCTCTTTTTTTGTTAAGTCTATAGCCTTTTCTCCTACAACTATTTTTCCTTTCTATCGATAAGTGTTCCTACCTATTTCTTTGGTCTTTTTCCTCTTCTTATTTTGCTTACTTTATTCATGTTGTGCCACCTTCTCCTCTATGGTTTTCACGTAGGTTGTAACTTTTTCATTTATTAACTCCCACATCTTATCTATCCTTACTTCAACCTTAGTGATAGACCTTTGTATTGGAAAGGTTTGTTGTGAAATCACCTCTTCAAGAGCTAACTCTTTTTTCTTATCATAGATATGGATCCCCTTCTTTTGAAAATTTGGATCCTAGTTATATTCCTCTACATTCGCTAGTTTACGTAGCTCTCATTCTTCTTTTGCCACCCGCTTGATTAGCCTTTGTATTTGATGGGCTTTCAGTTTAGATAACTGACCTTGGGCATAAATCCTAAGGGTCTCTCATTTGGTTACGAAGTCCATCTATCATGTGGAAGAGCTGCTCTTTTTGTGAAAACCCATGGCCTGGACATTTATGTAGTATAGAATAGTATCTATCCAAGGCCATATCCAAGGCTTCATGATTTTCTTGATTCCACCCTTGGATTTTTTTTCTTAAATTGGACACTCTATTGTTGGTTTCGTATTTCTCATTGAAGAGCTCAAGCATTGTAGAACATCAATGGATTGAATCTGGCTCCAACGATCTATACCAACTTTTGGCTTCGTCAACTAGTGTCCTAGGAAACAGCTTAAGCTTTTGCCACTCACTCTCAATGTTCTAGAAGGTGTAGGTATCATGGAAGGCTTGTAAGTGATGTTATGGATTAGAGTTATAGCCTCCCACAAATTTAGGGATGTTATTCATATCAAGCCTTTTGATGCAACTTTTCCTTTGATGCTTGTGGGATATTCTAACTACCTCCATTATCTACGTCATGCTCCTAATAGCCAACAAGTGTTCATCATCATCAAACATGTTGTGGTGATGATTTATATTTCTATTTGTCTAATTATGATGATCTCGTCTATGCTCACTTTGATGATCTTAACTATTTCTATTTCTATTATCATCTTGACTCTTTAGTGTATCTCTATTTCTATACCTACGTTCATCTTCATCAGAACTAGTTGTTGAAGAGGAAGAGGAAGATGGGGAACTGGGAGAATCACCATGGCTCCTATATTTCCCCCTATGGTCCCTTGATTGATTATTTCTAGGTTTAGTAAAGGTCCTAGGTGAGGAGCGGCGAGGTACCCCTACACCCAACCATATGAATCACGAGCATTCACATGTGACCCATTCAATTTCTGAAGACTACGAGCACTTACGCACATAGAATTCTAGCCATCAAAATCCTAGTTAGAGCAGTCGTTCTCCTCTCAACCTCACTTGTGACATTCTAGAATGATGATCAAGTGAGACTGAGGCATATGATTTTTTTTATATGTTTTCCTTTTATCTTTAATATCTAATTCTTCTAATATAGGGAGTGAAAGGCTAGATAATTTAAGATCCCACTACTCTATTGCTCAACTACCCTTAGCATAAGCAATTGGTCCCACCCTTTGTGCACATCTCGAGCATGTCCTAATCACTATTGGGTTGCCAGATGTTAAGCATCACAAGGTTGCCATGTGTTAGACATATGCTCGAGGTGGTCGTGCTTATGTGTTCTCGTGGACTATGAAAGTGTATTGTAACTATAAAACAATAACAAAAGAATTATAATTATTAAAGTATTAAAATATTAATGCTTAAGTAATCTAGTTCAAATGCTGCAAGGAATGTCTAAAAGGCTTGTCTTTATTTCTGTTCATGGCAATGGGCTCAGGTACATTAGTGCTCGAATAAAGAGTCGTACACTCTTTGAACTCCTTCTGCAGGCACTTGGAAAATAATCTAACTCCTATGGAAACAAACTGTAAGAGCTTTGCTACAACTTCAACAAAAGGTGCCATAAATGCAGCAGGTGCACACATATTTATAGCGGAAAATGGACTATGTGTTGATGAGGCCACATCAATGCATGGAAAGATGCATCGACAGGGTCACATCGATGTAGCCACGTTGATGAGGCTTTGTTGATGCGGCCTAGTTGACACAATCGACTGGATGCTTCATCACTAGGCCTAGAGGCCCTTCTTGTTCTAGGACTTATTCCATCTCCTCTGGGATTATCTGCACTAGTTGAACGTAGTTCTTTCATGTAGTAAGGGTCAAAATGAGCGCATGAAACCCCTGCTTGAGTTTGTTCACTTGAATTTTCTTTTGTATATATCCTATCATTTCTTGTACAAGTGTTTTCATCATGTGATGCATTCTTGACCCTATGTGAAGAAGACATGGTTTTATTTGATATGTGTGTGACTTAAGATATTAATATTTTCTAAAAGATAAATCATTAATACTTTCACAACAATCATTTATAATCTATCTAATTTAGATAACTAGCACCATCTCCAGCAATGGCACCAGCCATATGAGATACAAGTGTTCATGTGCAATCCTAGTTGAATCCACAAATAAGGCAATGTGATTATACTAGTAATTAGTTAGCATTTGCAATTGTTATCTTCCCACATGAGCTAGTAAAATTAGTGTGTATGGTTTAACTCACAATAAGGTATATGATATTGATGTTGTATTGGCCATTAAGCTCTTAGTAAATGTGAAATGAAAGTAAGGGCTTCTAAATCTAAGTGATAGTAAAACAAATCTAAACTAGCCTATGTAATGAGTAGCTAGTCCTAATCTTTTGGTCACACCTTGGACTTCGTGCAACTACTACTAGGATTACCAAGTATTACACTATTGGGTGTACCAAGTGATAGTACTTTTGGGTTACTAAGTAGTTACACTTACGTGTTCAAGATCAGTCGTACTCATTCCGCTTAACAACATTAAAAGTAAATTGCAAGTAATCATAACCATTAACTATAAAAAGAGTAAACAATAACAAAAATAAAACTAAGTGTTATTGCAATGATGTAGAGTAATCTTGATCTTTATTACTAGTTATGTAATGCGTCCAAATACATTACACTTGAATAAAGATTCCATTCAATTACAAAACATCACACTGCAAGCACACACTGCTAAGCATTGAATTCAAGAAAATAAACTGAAAGAGTTCTGTATCTAAGCTATCAAATTTATTGCAGATCCGTGCACCAAGTGTTGCTTACATAGGCTAGCACGCACCTCGCACTATCATTTATACAATAACATATGCTGAGATATGTATATACGACATGGTAGATACAATATCAAAACTACAATATTGTTGACTTAAAATTTTTGGCTTTATCAAAAGGAAAGTGAGTCCCAAATCCTTTTGAAACCTTGGAAAATGATTAGGCAATGTAATTTCATTAATCTTCATTACAATAAATACATGTGGTTGTTTGCACAAGAAGTAAGGTATTTCCAAATCCATTTGGTGATATCTCATGGATTCTCTAGCATTTCCTAGATCATCTTCACATATGTTTTAAACCTTTCAAAAATTCTTGTTGATATTCCAAAGTCATCTTCTAGAGCTTTAATAGTTGCTCAAATTTTAAATTATAATAATTATCAATAATTATATTTTAAATTTAATAAATTGTTGGCATTGCTATCTCTAACAAAAGGAACTTCAAGTACCAAGCATGTACCGCTAAAGTGCCTAGGGTTAGAAAGTCGAGGAAATTCACTGAATATTATTTATAAAAGCGTTACAACCCAAATATTTATGTGCTGTAAAGATGTCTGCCCCACACGTGGTAATCGTTTTGAGTTTCAACGTTCAAGATTAATAATAATGGCCATATAGCATCGTTATACTTCATAAGTTCATGTTCACGAGTCTAAAGTGATGTAGTGTCTGCAGTTTTCAAAGGGGATAATACAATACGATGGATATTCCTTCCATATTTTGAAGGAAGGCTATGAGATAAGTTCGTGTTACATAATCAAAATCAGAAACCCAAAACAATAAAACGCTGCTACTCTACTCTACTCCATGAAGACGGGCTTGTTAAGTTTGGCTACAGCGTAAGAAGCACCCTGCTCCATGGGCCAATACCTGCCACGGCCGTCCCACAGTCGTATCACGTAATCTTTGTTGCAGTCATAGATGCGTGATCCCACGATTGTGACATCATCCATGCTTCGCAGTCTGCTGTAGTGGTGCAGCTTAATCTCCTCCCCTTCTTTCACCGTGTAGGCACGGTCCCTGGAGCAGGGTCTCCACCGATCGCTGAAGAAGCCGAACAAAATATAAAGCCATGTGCGGTGGCGGAAGATGTGAGCCTTGACAAAGAGAACAAGTTTAAGGAAGGCTGCGTCGTAGATGCGGTACAACCAACCTCTGTTGGCGTCCAGAGCAATGATGAGAATGCTCAGCAACATTGATGTTCTGTTTTTGCCGGCCGCCTGCAACAGAGGGGGCACCACGCTCAGAGTTCCCCAAAGCTTACTATTCACATTTTCCCGTTCTATCAACGTGAACGGCGAGTCTGGACTGACTGCATACAGTCCGGAAAAAATGAGTGGGTAAGCTTCCTGCCTTGAAATTTTAGTTCCCAGCCTGTCGCGGTGGCACTTGGAGAATATGGCCTTGCCTTCTTCACCATTGTAGAAATCAATCCAGAAGGCCATGCGGTCGAGGCATCTCTGAGTGGTGAAGTAGAAATGTCCTTCAAATTCCACGCATCTCCAATCCTGCGGCAACTTCTCCCGCTGCTCCTGGGGCATCTCAACAATGTTGAATGTTTGGGGTTTGTTGCGGCTGTTCCAATAACCTTCTTTCACTCGGTCACTGTCATCAAAATCAGTACTGTATATTGATTGCCCCTGCAGCGGACGCAGCAACACGGCCAATCTTCCATTGAAAAGGACACCTCTAATAAGCATGGGCAAAAACGACAGCAAAGCAACCACAAACATGTTAGTTCGAAGGAGCTGCCACAGAGCATAGATCCATGGCAGCCATTGCATCTTCTGCGACTCAAACACCTGAGGCAGGTGCCTCTCCAAATCTACCAAGTCTGCCCACCACATGTTGATCAATTTGCTTACACACTACACCCTTCCTTGCTCTTCAGAAACTGAAACTGAAACTGTGTTTTAAAGGAGAAAACAGATTACAGAATGTTTCATGACCTACACAGAAGGGAAAGGAGTTGAAACACATTTTTTTTTTACTTTCACTGTAGCGAATATGGATTTGGAAGATGGCATGTGACGTACTTTATCCTCTTTGGAAAATAAAAGGTTACAGATGCTATCCTAACCTTCAAAGTCAAGCATGTACATTTTTGCAGTGCTCTAAAGAAGCAACTGTGATTTTCAGGAGAAAACTAAATTGCAGAATGTTTCATGGCCAGGATAGACGGGAAAGCAATTGAAACACGTACTTTTCACTTTCACTGTAGTGGCTTTCGAAAATAGGATGTTCTGCATAATTTTTGCCCTTTCACTGTAGCGAATCTGTCTTTGGCAATACTACGTTACAAATATTATGCTAAACTTGAAAGCCAGGCATACGCATTTTGCCATTTTCTATGAAGATACAATCAGAGCACAGAAATCTAGAAGTCGGTTCGGCCCTTTAAGATCATAGAATCTGCTTTTGCTTTAAATTTATAGCTTGATTTTATCTTCCACACGCAAACAAAATTCGGCCAGGTTAAACTCTTAAATTGATTATTAAAATGAACTTGATCTCGTTACTACAAAAGAGGACGTGCAATGGTTACGATTTCTGATTTATATAATTGTCATGTAGCAAAAATGTTACTGAAGGAAATTTTCATTGACATCTACATATTTGCAATTTTTGTGTTCTATGGAGCCAATCCAATCACTTCCTCATAGAGTGGATTCATTCCTATTCTTTCCTTACATCCCCAACCACTCAAGGAGGTGCTTCCTCTAATTTTTCTACGATGAAACCAACAAAAGTAAAGTTGCATAAGAAAAAACCAATAAATCATGCATTACAAAGAATCATCCTAATACATACAATATTGAGGTGTAAATGTTTTATTAGTCATTGATGAGTCACGATATCGGACATCCGATATCAGAACCTGTTTCGTTGCCTATAAATAAGAGGCGGGCGCACTTGGTTTTGGAATTAGATAGTTAGTTTTCTTAGTCCCTTAACCTGAACTCTTGCAGTTTTCCCTTACCAGAGTTAGAATTATTTCTGAGTGTCTGCAGTAGGAGTCATAAAGTGAATGGATCTTTATTTGAGCATTGTGTACCTGAGCACACCTTGTGTCTGGAAATAAAGACGAACTTTGTGATAGACCTTGCAACATTCAGAATAGCTTATTTATTGCGTTTAATGTTATTTACAGTTATTTAATGCTTTCACTAGTTAATTGGTTATTTTTATCGATTTGTTAATTTTCAACAAGTAAGCACACTCAATACGACCACTTCGAGCATACGTGGAACACTTAGTAACCCAATAATGACTAGCGTTTGGTAATCCCAGTAGTGTTACATTGGTTCAAGATGTGTATGGAGAGTGGGAACAGATACTGGTGTTAGGACTAGTTAAAGCACCATTGATAAGTTAAGTTAAATTAGTTACTTGATTATTTCATTTCTCCATTCTAAGCACTAGGAACATAAACATAAAAAAGCATAAAAATCACATACCTTAAGTTTTCTTAACCATACAATCGTGTCATACAAGTAAGCTTAGGAAGACACCGATCGCCTAACCCATCCTTGTTCTGTGAAGGTGCATAAGCACTTAGTCCTTGGAGTTTGACTGGATCATGCATGAATGCTTGTATTCGTATGGTTGAGTGTAGGGGTACCTTGCCACTCATCATTGGCACCGTTGCCAAGGACTTTGTTGTGTGTGTGCTAATTAGAACTTAGGAATCCTCCCATCGTTGGAATGAACCCTTAGGGTTAGTGACCCCACAATCATTGAAAAGAGGAGAGTATTGCACACTGAATAATTAATCGTGTCTTCTTCTTATGAAAGTGCTTCACTACCTAGGTCCAACACAATGAACAATTGGAGGCAGAGTATACAGAATAATGTACCAGTACCCCAACAGTTTTGCTTGGTATACATTCATCTTGACAAGTATGTACCAGACTTTACCTTTATCCTCCACCAAGATGAATAATTGCATTGACGTGATTTAGAAGATAACATAGTGTTACCTCCCGATCACTCAATCTCAAGCATGCTTCTTTATGCTCTCACACAAATTGGTATGCAACACTTACAATCGGAGTACATTGTGCATGAACAAGATTCGAGAGATTATCGACCCACAGAGGCACAATGTCAAAGGGACCTGCAATAGAAGAGACATTATAAATCTATGAAGGGGATGTGGTCTCACGACGTCCTGTATGCCCTAAGTGAAAATGAGGGTGGTGAACTTGCCTTAGGAATTTTTCCACAAAATGATGTTCCTCTTGTTGACTTCAGTCAAGGGGTTGTGTATCAGAATCTTGACTTAACTATTCATAACCCAGATTTTGGTACCGACCGACACAAAGGCTCCAAAAAAGGAACACGAACGCATGACAAAGATGGATATTATGATCGTAATCGTGATTGAAGCCACAACCATCATGATAAGGTAGAAGGCACCATCATGATGCTAGTCCTCCTTCCTCTTCACCTTTATCATCTTTGTCCCCCTCTCTTTCAAGATCTGAACGTAGTCGCAAGGGAAAAGACCTTGAGGATAATGGTAGGTGAAATAGGGATCATAGATAAAATAGTCGAGAAAGGGGACCAGGGCATTCTAGAGAAACACACCACTAAAGAAGGGAGAGTAGGGAACAACATAGGCATCAAAGCTGCCATAGAAAATACGATCACGATGAACCCCTACTCACTACCCGAAGTATGCTAGATATAACTGAGGCCATTAGGATCCCAACAAGGCACCAAAAGGATAGTAGGATCAAAATATTAGACATGAACAATATCCCACGATTTGAAGGGGGATACAACACTGATCCTCAAAATCATCTACAAGCATTCTATGATGCATGTGCCTTGCAAAATATAGAAAATGAGTGGCAAAAACTAAAGTTGTTTCCATGGACATTGATCAAGAAAGTAGAAAGCTGGTATTGGTCCTTAGAACCAGAATCCATTCATCGATGGAGTACCATGTTAGAGTTATTCAACGATAAGTATCAAACATACTCTTGAGTGTCCAACCTACATAAGCAAATCCAAGGATGCAAATAAGGAGGACATGAACCTTTGGATGCTGCCATGGGCCAATATTATGCATTATTACATCGTTGCCCTAGCCATGGTTACTCATAGAGGGAACAACTATGCCATCTCATAGATGGGATTAGGTACGAAACACAAAGAACCCTTGGGACTTATGCCCAAGGGAGACTATCTGAGCTTAGAGCCCATCAAGTACAAAGATTATTGGTGCAAGTTGCCAAAGAGGAAGGTGAGTTAAGAAAAAGAGAAAGTGCAGAGGAATACAATAGAGATCCTTCCCTCTGAAAAAAGGAAGTTAAGATTTTGTGAAGATGAAGAAGAGTTGCCACTTGAAGAGATGGTGAATAGGAAAACTTTGCCCATTCAAAAATTTGCATCAAAAGTATCGACAAAGGTAGATCAAATGTGGAACTCCCTAAATGATAAATTTCAAACCATTCTAAAAGTAGTAGAGGATTATAGAGAGCAAAGTAGTGATTGGGAGAGAAGGAAAAAGATAGAAGCTGAATATGCACGTAACAAGGATAAGGGAAAATTTGCCATCATTGAAGAGGTTGTGGATTCAAACACAGAAAATGATAGCAGATGTGAGATATGAAAATATAACAATCCTAAGGGATGTTACCCAGTAGTGTTACATCTGCAAGATTCTATGGTGTATGCACTAAACCCACGATTAAATAGATGGTAAACACCCCAAGGTTACCTTATCCTCAAGGTAACCCAAGGCAATTCCACCAACCCTTGATGTATTATCCGAGTGGAGCTCCACCACAACCAAATGAACAGTATCAATAGTGGAAACACCCACAATCATGGGGAATGCCACCACCATGTCAATAGTACCCTTACCATCAACCTGATCTGTATGGATACTACGTGTAGCAACCGATCTCTCCACATGACTCGACTAGTCACATCACTCTTTAGCCTCACTACCAAACCCATGACTACTATTGAACTCCTTCTCCTAGGGGAGATGTTCTACAAATGTACTATCTTTCTCATCTAGCTGCACCTCTTCCACCCTTAGCTCCATTACCACCTACTCCAACTATGCAGGGTGGGTGATCTCCCTGCCTAGCTATAGCAATGTAATGCTACAAGGGCTATTAACCCTCAACCTACTATTGGTTCAGAAAACCATAAAAAAAGAGACATTTTTTTAGAACCAATAGTCCAACCAAGTCCTTACAATCACAATCGGCTGATTCTCCAAAGGCCTTACCATCATTTGAATCTTTGGAGCTTCCTTCGAATCAAAGACCACACTCAATGCACATGGTCATGTTGACTCATGCGATTACCTATTGGATTAAAGTTGGCCATCTTTCTAGGAAATTCTCTAATCTTGGAAGCCCTCTTATTTATTTATAGATAGCGAGAAATGAGCCTTGCAAAGCTCCTTTAGATTTAGGTTCTAGTGTTAACTTAATCTCTCAAGAAATGTACAAAGCCTAGAACCTACCTCCACTAAAAAAGAGTAACATTCATTTAGAGTTGGCTGACTAGTCCATCACTGTCCCATTAGGACTAGTTGAGGACATTGTCACCACTGTTTGTGGGTGGTTATATCTAGTTGATTTCCTAGTGATTTAAGTCAACAACTATAAGGGGGACTTTCCAATCATTATGGGAAGAGCATGGCTAAGCATTATTTATGCACACCTAGGAATACATGATCTTTCCCTAGAAATATCAAAGGAAAATACGTTCGAAAAGATCAAGGAGAAGAAAGTTCCATGCATCACATATAGTGACATAGGGTGTGATTGTGTGCAAAAGTCTTGGTTTGTACAATGTTTAACATTACCTGCATGCAACTAGTGTTCACAAATAACTAACATACAAAGATGCCTGTATGCAACAGCCACAAGATAGGAAGGCACCTAGTGGTTGATAGCTGACCAAGAGAGCAATTCAACTATATGCATGGAACCAACTGAGAGCTTGACTTACACCTACATTGATAGCATAGATACATTAGAGCAAGTCCACCACCAACTTCCAAGTACTGATACCAAAAATACCAACTAGGGAAAGTTGGAAATCCCTAATGAGTTTAAGCAAGATCCCCTTAAGTTAAAACCGTTACCCATCGGTATGGAGTACACATTCCTCAAGAATGGAAAACCAATAATCATTAACATTAAGCTTGCTCCCTAACAAAAAGAAAGACTATTGAGGATGGTAAACAAATGGTTGAAAGCCTTTGCTTGGTCATATCCCAAATTAACAAGAATAGATCCTAGGATATGCTAACATCGAATTTACACTGACCCCTCCATGAAGCCTTGACGACAACCTCAAAGGCAACTGAATCCAAAGCTTAAGCAAGTGGTTAAATAAGAAATTGAACAACTTCTAAAAGCTGGGTTCATCTACCCCATTGCTGATAGTAAATGGGTTAACCCATTAGTCATTGTGCCTAAAAAAGAAGGAAAATGGAGGGTGTCGATAGACTTTAGACTGCTAAACATGGAAACATTTAAAGACCATTTCCCATTGCCATTTATCAACCAAATCTTAGATACCATTGTAGGGGATTGCTACTATAGTTTTCTGGATGGTTACAATGGATACAATCAATTCAAATAGCACTAGAAGACCAAGCCAAGACTACATTCACAAGTCCTTGGGGGACATTCGTATATAGACAAATGTCGTTTGGCTTGTGTAATGCCCTAGCAACATTTCAACGTCTGGTTCTAAGTATATTTCAGTAGCAAATAGGGAATGGTGTGGAGGCCTTTATGGATGATTTCTCCACTTATAGAGTAGACTTTGAATAAGCATTGGACTGATTAAAGCAAGTATTGAAACGATGTGTTGAAACCAACTTAAGGCTCAATTGGAAAAAAAGCTATTTAATGGTCCAAGAAGGCATTGTATTAGGGCACAAGATTTCACAAATAGGGATAGAGGTAGATCCTAAAAAGATTAAGTCATCTAAGGAATCACTCGTCAACCTAAAACTGTAAAAGACATCTAATCATTCCTTGGACATACTGGCTATTATAGATGCTTTATAGAGAACTTTTCAAAGATTGCAAAACCCTTGGTAGAATTAACAAAAAAGAACGTATCCTTTGAATGGACCAGGGAATGTGAGCTAGCTTTCCAAACCTTGAAACAGAAGCTTGTAGAAACACCAATTCTACAAGCTCCTGACTAGTCCAGACTATTTCACACAATGACTAACATGTCCAACTTTGCCTTAGGATCCATACTTACATAGTTAAATGACCAAAAATGCCCCTATTACATTCACTGTGCAAGTCGAAGTATTGCTGGTGCACAACTCAACTACACCACAATAGAAAAAGAATTAATGGCTGTGGTGTTTGCACTAGAAAAATTTAGGCACTATGTATTGGGCTATAAGATATTTGTACACATAGATCATAGTGCAATACGGTTCCTAATGAATAAACCAATGGTGATCCCTCACATCATATGATGGCTCGTGATCTTATAAGAGTTCAATCTTATGATGATGGATTGTAAAGGCACCAAGAATGTTGTCACTGATCATTTATCTTAGTTATGATGGGACAAAAAAGAGGACGAATATCCAATTTCTGACTATTTCCCTAATGAACTTCTCTTTGCAGGTGTGATAAACAATCACTTACCCACTGCTACAAATTGGTATAGTAGCATTCTCACTTATCTGCTTACACAAGAAACAACACAAGGGTTAGATGTTAAAAAGAAATAATAGTTTCTTCATTGAGCCAAATATTTCATGGAAATCAATGGACATATTTATAAGGTATGTTCTGATGGCTTGGTTTGATGGTGTGTGATGAGTCATGAATTTGTTGGCTGCAATATCACACCCATGATATCGTGTACCCAATATCACAGCCTAGACACGATATTGCAACCTGCCTCCTCATCTATAAATAAGAGGTAGGTAGATTTAGTAAGGAGTTTTTTGAAAGTTTAAGTTTTCAATAGTTTTTTAGTACGTTAGTTTTTCCTCTCAATCCTTTTCTCCCAGTACATGTCGGCTGTGTGATGATTGTAATTGTATGGCATCCTTATTCGAGTGTGACATACTTGGACATGCACATGACTGACAATAAAGATCAAGATTACTTCATCATTGCAACATACACTTAGGTTAATTATTTAATTGTTATTGTTATTTATTGATTTCTTAGTTGATATCTCTCTACCCATATCTCCTAGTAACGCGGAATGAGTACGACTTAATCACGAGCATTTAAGTGTGACTACTTAGTAACCCAATAACATACCTAGGTCATGTGTTTGGTAATCCTAGTGGTAGTCATGCACAAGGTCCAAGATGTATATGGATGATTAAGGAATGAATACTCATTGCACTTAGGCTAGTATAGATTCTCTCACACTCTTTCTCTCCTAGCTTAGTTAATATTATTTCCCATAATACCCAGGAGTAGCATTAGTGTAGGAACACCTCATACACCTCACTCTAGACTAAGCCATATGTGACAAAGCTAATACTAGTCCAGGTGGGAAGATAGCGAACTACAATCTATGAGTAACTATCTAGATACCACAACTAGCCCATCTACAGAGTTTGACCGGATCATGCATGAAACACTCGTATTCGTATAGTTGAGTGTAGGGGTACCTTGCCACTCATCACTGGTGCCATTGTTGGGGATGATGCTAGTTATCTAGATTAGTTATATCATACAAGGTTGCTGTATAAGAATCAATGATGTATCTCTTAGGAAGAAGAAATAATTATAAAAAGTCACACATAAATTCACACATAAATTCACACAAAACTTCACAACCATGGCTCTCCTACAAGACCATAACAATGCCACACCCAGTGAGGAAATTCATTGGATAACCAACGAATTATATGATAATGAAGATTGGAGTACGCAACCTAAGGTAGGGGTTTCTTATAAACATAAACGAAAGCAACGTCATTCCAACACATAAAAGCATAACTTACCCAATGACGATGAACCCCTACTAGCCACTACAAGCCTAACGCAAATACAAGAGGCTGTTTGAATCTCTTGTAGGCATCATAAAGAGAGTTGTCTACCTAGGATCGATTTAAACAAATTTCCCAATTTCTCAGGAGGCTATGACTTAGATCCACAACAACATTTACAAGCCTTCTACGATGCCTGTACATGGAAAAACATTGATAATGGTTGGCAAAAACTCAAGCTCTTTCTTATGACACTCGTTGGCCAAGAAAAAGTATGGTATAAATCATTAAAACCAAATTCAATACGACGTTGGACAATAATGGTAGAACTCTTTAACGAAAGGTATCAAACCTACACAAGAGTGTTGGCCTTGAGGAAAAAAATCCAAGAGTGGAAACAAGCACAACATGAACCCTTGGACATGGCCTTAGAAAGATATTATGCACTATTAAACAACTGTCCAGGCAATGAGTTCTCCAAGCAAAGGCTAATGTACCATATCATTGATGGGCTCCATGATGAAATAAGAGAGACCCTAGGGATGTATGCCCAAGGTCAACTATACGAACTACAAACTCGTCAATTCTAAGAGCTTATTAAGTGGGTAGCAAAAGAAGGAGAAATGGCTAGATGGGAGAGTGTTGAAAAACATCAATGGAACCAAAATCTCAACTTAACAGAGGTTCATAATCACAAAAAGGAGAAATTAACCTATCTCAAGGAGAAAGAACCATCTTTTCTAGTACAAAAATCATTAGATGAAATCGAGACAAAGATCAATAAGATGATGGAATGGATGCATAAAAAGTGAGGGGAATATATCAATATTATTGGAGATAGAGTTTTGGTAACCCAAGAAGCAAGACAAAAAATCATTAGACAATCGGAAAGAAGGGACAAAGAAAATAAGAGCTTAACTGCCAATCACATGTATGAATGTAAAATTTGCCTGTACGATCATCCCAAGGGCCAATGCCCAATCTTGTTACATTTATATGAGCATTGGGGAACCATGTTACGCCCAGAGTTCATACAGAGATACTGTGTTCGATCAAAGTGGCAACAATCCTAGTCATGGGGGAAGCCATCCCTAAACTAGAGACACCCTTTGTATCATCCGAATCCAAATGCTTATCTAGTTCAACATGTTGTTTCCCCAACTAGGTCAACATACTCTATCTCGCCACATTATTATTCTCCTAAGCACTATCATCCCATGTCCTCAACACAACCACCGCCTTGTGTACCTCACACTTCTCCTAAATTTCAACATTCTCATCCTTTCCCTCCTACATCGCCACCAATTGTTCCTGAAGTATTTGCACCACAGCAACAACCCACGAACATTACTGGTGCTACTATTGCCAACAATAGTGAGAGACCTCCTCAACATCAGAGGTGTCCCTTCTTTAGACATGACCGTAGGAAGGGACAACATATTTTCAAGGCCACTGCATTCTCCAATTCAGCACAAGTCCAACACTATGGTGCATCCTTCTCTTCGAACCCAACGCCTCATGTCACTTCATCACGGCCACCAATTAACACTCCAACAACCATACGGCCCAATGAATACAACAATGGAGAGTGACATCTTGATCCTTGCATACCATCTTACAGTCTCAAGTATCATAGTGGGTCAACTCTTTACCCAGGAACTACATCTTATAAATTTCCCCACTATGCTTACTATAATATGGTGTGTGAACCCAAAGGGGGTAAGTATGACCAAAATTCAATATTTCCAACATGCAAGGATCCTCATATTTCATTTATTAATCCTTGCCATGCTCAACCATTTAGTTATGGGGGATATTCCCCACTTTAATAACAAACAGGATTAATACATATATTTTTATTTTCTTTAATTTTACAATTTTTTGTTTTCCAATTTTTCATTTTTCAATTTCTTGTTTTATCTTTTTATCTTTTTATCTTTTTATAAGTAGTCTCATCTATGAATAAAACACTCATGTGGCTCGTTGGTTGGGGTGAGTTCTATGTTATCTAGTCTCGAGTGATCAATTATTTGGACAATGAGCCCATTACACCCACTCATCCATTCTACAAATAAGAGGTTCTGTTTGAGGGTACAGTGATATTCTAAATATTCTTCAAAACTTAAAATTAATTTTGTGTTCATTGTACCTAGAATGAAGAAGGATGGATCAAGAGGGAATGATTAGGGTGTGACATCAAGGGAATTTGCGGATTCTCTTTGGTGACGTCTGTGAGAGTTATCATGTGACATGGTTGTACTAATATCCTTGTAGATCTAATGCAAAATGGGAGTAAGAGTAATTAAAAGGCACTCAAAAATCCAATGTTGTTCTAGGGGGTCCCATTGGAAAGACATGCACCCATGCCTAAAGGTTGGTGGCTTCTCTAATTCAGCAATTGAAAAAAAGAAAAACAAACAAAGAAAGTGCCATAAAGCAAAAATCACTCCTCCATTGAATAAAATGCCAAGAGATCGTACACCTTGTTGTTCTAGTACTTTCATTGTTGCTCATCATGGGATGAAACAATGTAATGTCATTGATTAGAGGAATGAACTTGGTCCTGATCTTGGAACGACGGGTTAATGACACATTAATCATGCCTTACACACAGGATTCATTGTGCCCCAGGTTAGTTACCTCATGTCCCAATCTCTATAATCCCTTCTATAGTCCATCTCATCTCACTATTCATGTAATTGTAGCTTGAGTCTTGTGTAGCGTAAAATTCTTAGCTCATTTTGGTGATACTTACATGTGTATGTTTTGTGGAACTAGTGTGGATTACATTTAACCCTTCTAGTGCCTATGGACATTTTAAGTGTGGTTATGCAAGGGCATTATAGGTTGGAACCTACTTTGGGGAGGATCCAATTGCGTAATTGTTTGTAATTTACACTCCTAACACATCTCCCACACACCATCTATTACCCTTAGCATATTTTCAATGATATTCTTTTCTTTATTACTATCCCTCTAATTCAAATGTTCCTGATGAACCATCACATAGTGTTTTTCTCTCCCTAGCCATCCGATGTCCTTATTGATAAATTCTAGAACATCATAATTTTCATGCCTTCAAAATTAGTCAAATTACCCTGGAACCCTTTAACAATAGTCTAGAAGTCCTTAGTTTCCACCATTAATTTCAAAAAAATCTTCAAAATTCAGTATATTCCATTGTGCCCTAACATCGATAGGCCACAATATTACGGCCGACACAATATCGCGTCTCAAAAATATATAGATACGTGACCCTCCTACGCTACCTAACATCATTTACAACTATTCACGTGGGGGAAGTCTTTCAACTTTCTCTCTACGAATTGTGATTGTGCATCCCTTGCTTTCATATCCATACCATGCTCATTGGTCCTCCGAGTTTCATTCCGTTTGAACCTACTAGAACCCAAAGTGTTCTGCTTAGTCGTGGGGGAGGGGCACACACCGAATAGTGCATAAAATTTTTGAAATTCATCATTTCTTGAAGGACATTATCAAGCGTAATTAGTTATAAAATTAAGGATAAAAGTGCCAAAAATAATTTCATCTCCTTAGTTATACTGGGAAACTAGATTTGGAAACCACCTAAGCAAAGAGGATTCAATATTATAATCTTTTGGGGAAATTTTCTCCTAATAAGTAACATCACATGGAGATCAAACAAATTCATTAAGGCAAGCAGTAAGGTATAAACTAACTTTGGTAAAAGCCTTACTAACGATGGATCCCGTGTGATTGCAGATGGCTCTAAAACCTGGACAATAGGAAGGTTCTGCTCAAGGTGGGAGCAAACAACCTAGGAGAGGTGAAGGACAAGTTCCTGCTGGACGACATGCAGAGTAGGAGGGACAATCATTTAGTATCCACCAAGAAGACCCTACTACTATACAATCAAGGCTTGCCAAAGGAGGAGTTGCTACAGTGCTTGAACAAGGACAACATCTCACGTTGCCCTAGGATTGTGTTCAGGCCATCCATGAAAGGTCCACTTTCATTGCAATGATTGTGGAATTAAAATTTAGATCTTTGATAGAATTTTCTCTAGAGGCTATCAAGGATCACCTCAAAGGGTCCCCATTATGGCCTATCCTCTCTGAAAGTAGTGCCTGGTACTTAGGGAAAACATGCCAGTTTTGGCACAACAAAGAATAGGTCACCACTGTTAACATTGGTAGTGTGATGGTTGATTTCTCTGTTCAAGCCATTTCAGAGGTATTAAACCTTATGAATATAGGGCCAAAGGTTACTTAGTTGTCTACCTGCTTAGACCTTGATGTGCGACGAGTTTGATTAGAAAGAGCATATGGCAAGGGAGATAAGACATTTGGGGAGTTGATGACAGAAGAGAGGATTTATTTCAAAATAGGGACTTATCACATCTTCCCCAAAAAAGGCTTAAAAAGAATTTCAACATATGCAGTAAGAGGATGTGCAGTGTTGATGGAAAAGGTTAATGCTAACCTACCTCATCTATATTTTATAGAGATCCTAAGGAAATTTGAAGAATGAAAGATAGGGAAGCTTGTGTTGCCCTTCCCTTATCTTATCAGGAAGTTGTGTAGATGTGCTGGTATCAAAGGATATACCAATGATGTCCTTTGAAAAGCCAAAAATTCTTCATATGCTAAACTACTAAAGCCACCAGCTACAAGGAAAATCACTGGTGAGACACTGGGGCTAGAACAAGAAGAGGAACAAATGACAGGGCCAACTGCAACTCAACTTGCAGGACCTAGACAACTTCCAAGCACGAGACCCAACCAACAATAAGAAGTAGGGCCTAGCACAAGCTAGCAGGATCAGCCACTACCATCACTACAAGATTATAGACCATCGATGAGCCATCTTAGGGCCATTGTTGAACGGTCAGTTGGGGAAGTCATGATGATGCAATTCTCTTCCACATCATTGACGACATCGTACAACCCATGGTTTCTTTGGATGGCACATGGGGGTGAAGTGTTCATCCAAATAGGAGGAGAGAGCACTTGGTCATAATAGATCTTGGGGAATGATGCATCCTTTCAAGTGTAGTTAGAAATGTGTGAAGGGGCCATAGTGGTGGTCATGCAGCACCAGGATGCAACAGGAGCCACAGAAGTGATCACAAATTACATTAAAGAATCATTCAATGTGCCTGTTGTGCCATCAGCAAATCTCACAAGAGCATGGGATGCTCAAACTCTGGTTGATATCTCAATGACTCCTACGGAACATGAGGATGTACTTGATCGATTGCTACAAATAGGGCAAATGATGATGTCCTTGTTTGACATCCCACAAGATGTTACAGTAATACAATTAGACCTCATTTCCACCAAAGGGAAGCTAGTCTTGATAGAGATGAGGGTCAAGCATGCTAAAGTAGAAGTGCAAAGATTGCAAGAAAGGCTTGTGACCCTACAAGCAGCATAGCAGGATCCTTCTTAATTCATTCCCATAGACTAGTTGGACACTTTCAGAACTAAGCAACTTACTAAATTGGTGACAGAGAATAAAAGGGTGGTGGAAGAAAAAGAGAAGGCTATTTGGGATGCCTCTGCAGCACAAGTGCAAACTTACACACACACCAAGACACTCAAGGCCTTACAAGAGGAAAATAGACAACTTGTTGTTGAAAACCTTCGGTTGACCTCTATGGAGAAATAAAAGAATGTTCTTAAAGAACATTTTCAATAGTTGTGAGAGCAATTAATCAGGATCAACTAGAACATGAACCATTTATCTAGGGAAAATCAAACCCTTTCGATGGAGGAGGTATGTGTCATCCATCAGAAGATAGCCATTGAAATAAGTGTGTGGCAGAATGAGGCTAAATGACATGAGAAATTGAAGGAGCATTTTTGGGACCAAGTAGGTATGTATAAGCAAATCATCAAGAAGGAGATTCATATGGCCAAGGCTCACATCAACGCTCTCAGTGCTCGACACACTGATTGGCGGGCCATATTGAACACATACATGTTTGCCCACCAGGTGGAAATTAAGAGTCGGGACCTACAGATCCAAGACCCTACAGAATACATGGAGTTGGCAAACTTGTGGTATGCCAACCTTTCCATGTTGACAGCAGGGCACTTGAGAATAGAGCTCGAGAAACAGGTAGCCACCTCCTATATCAAATATGAAATAGTATTTACAGAATGCAAAAAAAATATTACAACAATTAGAGGTTGCAAATTCTAAACTTGAGGTGGTTAAAGTAAGCTACCAGGGGAAAAAAGGTGTCACAACAGACTTGGCTCGATGGCTTACAAATTTTCAAGAATACAAAGATAAAGCCAGAGCCTACAAGGAGGAATGACAGGTGTTTGTGACTTGGTATGTCAAGGGAAATAAAATGTTTCCACATCTACCTTGCCCATGGGAGGTGCCAACTCCATCAAAAATTGGAACATTAGCATGGACAGCATAGGATCCTTGAATTGAAGAGGAGAAACTCCAAGCCATACTTCAACGCCATCAAATCCCAAGACCTAGAGTACAAGACAAGGGAAAGGCACCCATGGAGGAGCCACTACCACCAGGAACTACATGAGCTCCATCCAATTTTGTAGCTATAGGATTTTCTTTTACATTTTTTGTGTTGTATCTCAATTTTGTTCTGATTCCACACTACGACATGAACCTGTCCTTGTCAATCAATAATCCCATACCTATCCACTGTGTAATCAATGGAGCTTGTTCTTACTTTAGCTCGAGGATGATTTTTCATTCAATCATGGGGGTATGATGAGTCATGAATTTGTTGGCTGTGATATCGCACCCATGATATCACGTACGTGATATCATGTATGCGATATCACATCCTAGACGCAATATCACATATGCGATATCGCAGCCTACCTCCTCATCTATAAATAAGAGGTAGGCAGATTTAGTAAGTAGTTTTTTGGAGGTTTAAGTTTTCAATAGTTTTTTAGTATGTCAGTTTTTCCTGTCAACCCTTTTCTCCCAATGCATGCCTGCAATGTGATGATTGTAATTGTACGACATCCTTATTCGAGTGTGACGTACTTGGACATGCACATGACTAACAAAAAAGATTGAGATTACTTCATCATTCTAGCATCCACTTAGCTTAATTATTTAATTGTTATTGTTATTTGTTACTTTCTTAGTTAATATCTCTCTACCCATATCTCTTAGTAACGCGGAATGAGTACGACTTAATCACGAGAATTTAAGTATGACTACTTGGTAACCCAGTAACATACCTAGGCCATGCATTTGGTAATCCCTATGGTAGTCATGCACGAGGTCCAAGATGTGTATAGATGATTAAGGAACTGATGCTCATCGCACTTAGGCTAGTATAGATTCTCTCACACTCTTTCTCTCCTAGCTTAGTTAATATTATTTCCCATTATACTCAGGAGTAGCATTAGTATAGGAACACATCATACACCTCACTCTGGACTAAACCATATGTGACAAAGCTAATACTACTCCAGGTGGGAAGACAATGAACTGCGATCTACGAGTAACGGTCTAGATACCACATCTAGCTCGTCTGCAGAGTTCGACCGGATCTTGCGTGAAACACTCGTATTCGTATGGTTGAGTGTAGGGGTACCTTGCCACTCATCAGTGTGTTCCCAATGTAGATTAATTGCAAGTTCTCCAAGATGCTCATGAGGACCCTTGTGGGGATCATTATGTTGGGAGATGAACAACCATTAGAATATTACTCGCAGGATATTATTGGCTTACATTTTTCTGGGATGCTCATCATTTCATCCAATCTTGTGAGCACTATCAATGCAATGGGAGAATGACTGTTAGAATGGAGGATCCACAACAATGGATTCAACCTTTAGAACCCTTCGACATATGGGGTATTGATTTTATGGGACTTATTACACTAATGTCCAATGGAAAAGCATACATCGTTGTTGTTGTTGATTATTTTACAAAGTGGGTAGAAGAAGTCACTATTATGGATTGTACATCATCTACTGCTGTACAATTTGTTCAACAAAAAATCATAAACAAGTTTGGTGTGCCTTGTGCACTTATTTTTGATAATGGTACACATTTTATAGGTGCGACTTTTCAAAAGCTGATGCAACGCTTAGGAGTTAAACATAAGCTAACTGCACCATATCATTCTCAAGCGAATGGTCAAGCCAAAGTCACCAATAGGGAGATCATAAGAATATTGACATGAACCATTAGCAAATATAGGTGAGAATGGAGCACCAAACTGAACGATGCTCTTTGGGCATACCGCTTCACATGGAAAATCCCTATAGGCTACTCTCCCTATGAGTTAGTGTATGGTAAACTTCCAACACTTCCAATTCTAGTTGAGCTCTCTACTCTATCTACAACATGTGACCTCAACCTTGACCTCAGCCTAGCATAGAAAGAATGGTTGATGAACCTAACTTGCTAGATGAAAATTTATTAGCCACCCTATCATCCAATGAACTACATAAGGCCTTCAACAAGCAACATCATGACCTAAGGATTAGGAAAGTCAAATACCAACCAGGAGATAAGATTCTGTATTGGAATCCCACACGTGCCACAATGAACTAAATTTCAAACGCTGTGGGAAGGAGCTTATATTATTCATGAAACTTTCCCCTCAGGGGCCATGATGATCTATAAACCTAAAAGCCCAAATAAGAAATTATTGATCAACATCTAGCAAACCAAACCTTTCCATGAGCCTACAACAACCAGTACTAACACTACCTCTGTTAATGGATAACCTTGCTTATTATTTCGGATCTCCTCCTTCCAACTCAGTCATGGGGAAGATGGCTGCCGATGCTAGTCATTCCAAGCCTCAGTTTCTTTTGTATTTTTGGTTTATGCTTTTTTTTAAACATTCTTCTTATTTACTTATTTTTGTTTTACACCATCATTAACATTTTTTACTATTTCTTTCTCTATTACATTTTTTTTGAGTAAATCTCACTAATCATATAATAAGTGCTCATGATGGTGGAGAATACTATAATAGTGTTGATTGCTAATGTTTGGTTTTTACCTTTGAATTTTAATGTTAATGCTAAAATATGGTTTCTTTTGATAAAATACGTAATGAGTCCATGTCATCCATTCATCCCTTCAACTCTATGGTCTCCCTTGATCTTGGAACTACACTATCCCTTTTTCTAAGTAAATTTATTAATGAATTGGTGGCTTGGTATTCTTCAAACCAAGGAAAGATCAAAGTGGATTGAAAAGGGTATGACCTCAAGGGGATTCGACGCATTTGTGCTGGCTATTCTCTTGGGTACTTGGATGTCTTTCATATGTTTTCCACCATTTCGCTCTTGACCAAATATTAGGAAGTTGACTAAATGAAATAAGTCTTTGCATGGTGTGGTTCTCACAAAAAAAATTGGTGGAAATTCAAAGCACACCCCTTAGACATCATAAAGAAACATGGGCTACAAGCACTAGTTATGGCACTAGAAAGACATGTTACCCATGCCTAAAGGTTCCCTCTAATGTAGGCCCTTTCTCGCTTCCTACTTCTCTATCTTTTCCTTATTGGAATGGTGGTGGCTCTATGGATGCATTCTTGTTGCTTCGAAAGGATGGGTTGGTCCACTACATTGATGCGAGGTCACTGGATGTAGTTAGTTTTAATCTAGATTTGGAATGAATTCTATTAAGTCACCTTAATTATATACTACACAAGGGACTTTACACAACCTTGATTTTGGGATTCCATTCTGTTTCATTCTCTCTTTCTGTATTGCTTCCCATATCCCACCTCATTGCTAGTTTTATTATTAGTCCATATCTTGGTTGCCACATTATTATTCTTTGGTAAACTCTTGTGGGTAAGTTCTTAACCATTGTTCCCATATGTCATTTCGAGAGCCTATGGACACTTTGGTTTGTGGGTTTTTTAAGGCATTAAGGGCATGAGCCTACTTTGGGGAGGACCCACTAGCATTCCTTTTTGGTGCACTTGTTAAGTTTTTTTCCTTAAAAACATCTCTTGCAATCAACTATTTACCATTCACCCCATCAATGACATTTGTTTTTGTTTTGTCTTAATGGCTTCACCATTGTTATTTCTCTCATCTTTCTTGTTCTTTCATTTTTTCCACCTTATCACTACTAGAGGTTCACTCTTAGTCATGGGGGTCCTGTCACAAATTTTTTCACTCCATTACTTATCTCACCCCTACACCTTGTGTAGTCATTAGTTATAAACCTCTAACTTAGTATCTGCCATACCCACAACCTATCCAATGTGCTTCATATCGAGGCAAGGTATCAATGACATCATGTCTTATTTATCCTTGCTAATTCATGATTGTGTTATGTGTGCAAATGGTGATCACATGAACAATGAATTGGGATAGAAGGAAGCACTCAAGATGGACTGGAGAAAAAAGCATTTATGCAGGGAACAAGCTTGATTATGTGGCCATGGATGAACAATGGTGTGCACAATTTTGACATTGGTAGGAACATGCCTCATTTTCTTTTCTCTTTCTCTTTCCAAGCTATTAAATAAAGGTTTGGATGTCATCTATGTCTAGTGTTCACCACAATGGTTATGAATACCAATGCTGTAATATGTTGTCGATTCATTCACTGGGTACTTTACGTTTGTCATTCCATGTACTGTTAGATTGTCATACAGTCAGTAATCCCATACCTTCCCAATATTTTGTAAAGAACTTGAGGAAAAGTCTTCATTTAGTCGTGGGGGTATGATGAGTTATGATATCAAGACCACAATATTGGATTCGCAATATTGGGTCTGCGATATTGAAGCCCACCAAGCGATATCAGACATCCAATATCGAAACTTATCTCATTGCCTATAAATAAGAGGCATGCACACTTGGTTTTGGAATTAGATAGTTGATTTTCTTAGTCCCTTAACCTGAAATCTTGCAGTTTTCCCTTTCCAGAGTTAGAATTATTTATGAGTGTCTGCAGTAGGAGTCATAAAGTGAATGGATCTTTATTCGAGCATTGTGTACTTGAGCACACCTTGTGTCCGAAAATAAAGATGAACTTTGTGATAGACCTTGCAACATTTAGAATAGCTTATTTATTGCGTTTAATGTTATTTATAGTTATTTAATGATTTCATTAGTTAATTGGTTATTTTTATCAATTTTTTAACTTTCAACAAGTAAGCACATTGAGTATGACCACTTCGAGCATACGTGGAACACTTAGTAACCGAGTAATGACTAGCGTTTGGTAATCCCAGTAGTGTTACACTGGTTCATGATGTGTACAGAGAGTGTGAACAGATGCTAGTGTTAGGACTAGTTAAAGCACAATTGATTAGTTAAATTAAATTAGTTACTTGATTATTTCATTTCTCCATTCTAAGCACCTAGAACATAAACATTAAAAGTCATAAAAATCACATACCTCAAGTTTACTTAACCATACAATCATGCCATACATGTAAGCTTGGGAAGACAATGATTGCCTAACCCATCCTTGTTCTGTGAAGGTGCATAAGCACTTAGTCCTTGGAGTTTGACTGGATCATGAGTGAACGCTCGTATTCGTATGGTTGAGTGTAGGGGTACCTTGCCGTTCATTAGTCATGGAAGAAATTTCAGAGGTTTTACAGGTAAATGAAAATACTTTTTACAAGGTTTTAATATGTCTCTTTTATGATCATAAACTTAAATAATATATATTTGTTACAAAGAAACCTAACTCATATATTATGAAATTGATTTATTAACATCTATAGAGCCAAAGGATCTATTAGACTATTAGTACATTCATGTCATGAAGGACAAAAATTGACTCAATAAAGTGGGCAACCACCATAGGTGTATTAAAAACAAATCATACAAATTATTAGCAGTAATATTGTATTTTTGCCTCAAATGATCAATCATATGATAACTAAGAAAAACATGTTGCTCATCTTCAAGGGCTTTAGATTCACATAATCAACATGTGAGCTTTTCCCTTGGCATGTGAATCCATCTTCCACTTTCAATCCCTAGATGATGTAAACTCAAACGAAGCCTGTTGATAAAACTACAAGCCTAAATCTAGATATTAGTCGTAATATAGTGGATAGATGAATCTAAAGAATTTACCTCTAATATGATCTAAGTAGAATTTTTTTCTTTCTTTCAATATTTGACGACAACCTTGCTAATACTTGATGTTTTACTAATTTTTGAATATTTTTAGGATTATTTTGCATCACCTCCATTGAGATATTCCAAGTTGTAAACCATTGTATTCCTTGAAAATACCAACCTTTTTCTCTTGTACTTTCAATAAAATTTTTAGAAAACTTTGGATACTTTGATTCTAAGAGTTTTTAAGTATAACCAATAAATTCATAGAGAGATTAAGCTTCTAGGGAAAGCAAATCATACTCCAAAAGCGACATGGAATAAGGTGTTTGAGCTTTTACTTGATTTTCATCTAATAAGAAATTTTTTTCACTCTTTCAATAGCCTGCAAGTTTTTTGCACTAAGACTTGCTCCCTAAATTGTATACCCATATAATATAGTTGGATAAATGATAGATTGGAAGATTTTTTTCTTGACTTGTGAAGCCCAGATTCCTAATGCCTTGCATTTGTTTTTAACTATATATAGAGCTTTAATTCCTTTTGGCATTCTTTCTTTGATACATTTATCCCATCTATAGTTATTTCCATAATGAAGCCCCAAGTATCTAAAGGAGTTCATAATTTCTATTTTGGTAGATCCCAAAATAAAACTAAAATTTATATTTCTAATATCCCATATCATCATTTTTGGTTTTTTTACATTGACCTTCAGACCAGATGAAAGACAAAAGTTTTCTAACACTTGTAAGATATTATGCATACCTTATTCAAATGTATAAATTAATGCAACATCATCTGTATATAGAAGTAGGTGTATTGTTTGAGATCCTAGTTTGATAACATGCTTTGATCACCTTTACATAATCAATATTGTAATTCATCAATAAAGATATTGAAGAGAGTTGGAGATAAAGGACAACCTTGCTTCAGTCCAATTCTGCTCTAAAACTAAAATTTATCCTTTGATATACTATCCTCAATCTCAAATATGACTTTCTCATACAACTTTTGAGTTACTACTATTAACTCTATAAGAATGCCTACATAATTAAGATGCTCCTATAACTTTGTTCAGACTACTGAGTTATATGCTTTTTCAAAATCAACAAAAGAAATGAAAATTTCTTTGTTTGGCTTTTTTGTAGTTTCTATACAAGATTAAAGAGTTACTAAATGATCAATACTAGAGTGGTTTTGTTTGAATGAAGCCTACTTGGAAAATTGTCCTTTTATTATTAATTCCTAGAGCAAATTGTTCAGACTACTAGAGTTCCTAATCTTTTCTTAAGAAGAGTTTTCAATAGTTCAGCAAAGATATTACTAACCATAGTCATTTCGATTATTTTTGTCACATTTTTAAAACAAAATTATTGCCTTGCTAAGATTCCATCATGGGTTCAAGCCATCCTCAACCACTATGTTTAGTTTTTAACAAATTTATCTATGAATAGGAGTTCTTGCCCATTGAAGCAATTCAACATACAAACCATTAGTATCCACAACTTTACCAGTTGCTAATCTCTTAATGTTATCTATCACCTGATCTAGAGCTAAATACAAGGAAGCTTGAGTAAGATTAGAGTGTCTATCATCCTCCCAGAAAAAAGCTTATTATTAAAAATCCAAATATCATGAAAGGAAATTTCAAGTGATGGAGACATTTTGTATTGAAAAGACTTCCAAAATTTCTTAGGCTTCTTTTTGATCATGTATGCAAAAAGCTCTTGTTGATTTCTAACAAAGATCCTTTTCTTAATTCTGATTAAGAATTTATACTATTTAATCAAATGCTGTTAAAATTGAGTATAGACCACATAAATATAGAATTGTAAATGCTTTATTATTTTCTAATGGATTCTCAAAAGGTTAATAGGTTAAAAAAAATACTTTTTACAAGGTTTTAATATGTTTTTGGTAAGTCTTAAAGACCTCATTAATAAAATAATCCAAAGTTGATTATTATAGTTCAAAAAACTTAAGTAAATCATTTTATATATCAATAGATTAACATAAGGAAAAATGAAAAAGATACATTCCTTATTCTCCAATACTACATCTGTGTGTGTTAATCTCTTCAAAGATCAATTCATCTTCTTGTATTAAGAGGAAATGAGGTCTCACATAAGTCTTCTTCCTATTTGGTGTTAAAACTTAAAAATTTTTATTTTTAACAATTAAGTACCCGTAAGATATATAGTTAAATTAGAACTTTATAACTTAACATTACTCACTAAATCAAACCTAGTTTGGAACCTCCAAATCAAGAGTCTTATCAACAAGCTAACACCTTAGCGTAAATCCTACATGAGTTTGAACAATTCCAACTTTAATTTGGATTGCAATTTTAACAAAAATATAAAGTGGCTTTTATAGGTACCACCACTTAGAGTGATGATAAGGTGCTTATTTCTCTATTCCTAAGACTTGGATTTGATTTTTTGGGTGTAACCACTCAAAAGAGATTAGGCTTTTACTTATCCACTACCCTCTCAAGACCCTACCTTAAAGGATGAGTATTAAACCTTTTGATAATGATCATTATGTATATATAAGTAGGCTTTTATGCTAAATATCATTATAAAGCTTAATGTAAATCAATTTGCTTTTCTCCTATTGTCTAAGACCACATGCTATTAAGGGTCTTATTTTAAATCATTATTCTAAGTTCATTAGTTTCAAATTTAAATCTTTATCTAGAAGATCAACAATAAATTTGTATAGATATTTTGATGTGTAAAATACAACCACTTCAAATCATCAAAGATAAATTAAAAGCAACTCATGATTACTATGTCAAGTATGCAAATGTAACAAGATTTTTAAATGCTAATGTCTATGATTATATCTTTTGAAAGGCTTCTTTTTTGATGGGATTAATGTGATTTGGTTGAAAAAGCAAGGTTGCACCTTATTTTATTAGACCTTTTAATATTTTTAAAAGAGTTGGTGATGTGGCTTATCAAAATAGTTTTCTATTACAACTTTAAGAAATTCATGAGGTGCTTCATATTTCTATGTTGCAAAAGTATCTTTATTATCTAAGTCATGTGATTAATTGGCAAGATGTGCAATTACAACTATATGTAAGTTTTGTTAAGAACTATGTTTGGGTTGTTGATCATATGAAGAAGAAATTGAACAAAGTGATACCAATGATAAAGATTATATGAAATAAGTATGGTACTTAGGAAGCTACTTAGAAGTTGAGAAAGATCTACATACCACTCGTCCTAAATTCTTCTAAGAAAAATATTTCCAAAGATAAAAATGTAGTATTCCTATTCTAGATAACCTTGTTTTCTTTCGTATGTGATGTATTCAAGTCTTGTAATATGCTCATATATGTAGAGTCTCATTAATTCTTATGTGGTTTGATATATGCTTAACTTCATGGCTTTATTTATGGTAGTTGATTATAATTAGGTGATGCTATATAATTGATGAATCAATGATGAATATTTAATTTTATATTTTCATATATGCACACATGAACTAATCATATTAGGCTTTTTAAGCAAGTACCATGGTTATAAAGTACAAAAAATTAAAATTTATTAGCTACACATATGCAACTACTTATGCTTATTTTCACATAAGCATATGCTCCAATAAGTTCTCAATTACGTAAATCCATTTGCATGTATGAATTTGCATTTTTTGCCTATATATATGTAATAAACAATGGTGGAATTCATTAGTTTTTATTAGTTGTATAGAGTCTTAAATTTCAATTATCTAATAAAATTATAGAAAGGTAAATGAAAAATATCATATTATTAATGTAGAAAAATAAAATTTATGCAGTTTTTAATATAAAAGAAGATCTCTTGGATCTTCAAACTTGCTATTGTAAATTCTTATCTTGTTAACCTTTTGGTTGTAATAGTAATTTCTTTTGGAAAAACTATACACCTTGTACTTGACTTTAAATGAACTCTAGCTAAACCTTTAACCTACTTGATGAATCCCAATTCACTTTCTTAAGATACAACTTTTGACCTTTTATGATTTCATAAAGACTTTTAAATATCAATTGTTGATTTTTTAGACTTTTAAATTGGATTCTACATGACCTTAATTATTGCTTGATCATTACATTAAATAATAATGAGTTTAGGTATTATTATCCTGATATCCATAAGAAATTGTTTAATCCACATAACATCTTGAACTATTTTACTTAAGGCATAGTACTCTACTTCTATGGATGATAAGAACATAACTTGTTATTTAGTACTTCACCAATTTGTAGGATTTTCATATAATTGGATTAAAATCCTTGTTTTGGAACTATGATCAAGGTTATTTCCTCTCCATTCAACATTTGCTTAAACTTCTAAGATCTTTATAGAAATGAATTTGAATATTAGGCCATAAAAAGACTACTTTCATATGGGTATGATGAGTCAACATTTAGTGCACTGTGATATCGCGTACACGATCTCGCAGCCTCGCCGCGATATCATGTATGCGATATCATAGCCTGTCTCCTCATTTATAAATAATAGGTAGACAGGGGAGTTAGTCAACTTTTAGAGTTAGTTTTGATTTTAGTTTTCAATTTTCTCTCAACCCTTTTCCTCCCAGTGTATGCCCACAGTGTGGTGATTGTAATTGTACAAAATCTTTATTCGAGTGTGATGTACTTGGACACACACATGACCAGCAATAAAGATCAAGATTACTTCATCATTGTAGCACTCACTTAGCTTAATCATTTAATTAATTGTTATTTACTGCTTTCTTAGTTAATACCTTCTTACCCTAAACTCCTATTAAATGCGGAATGAGTATGACTTGAATACGAGCATTTAAGTGTGACTACTTGGTAACCTAGTAGCGTACCTAGGATCTGCGCTTGGTAATCCCAGTAGTAGTCGTGCAGAAAGTCCAGGATGTGTATAGATAATCAAGGAACAGATGCTGATTACACTTAGGCTAGCTTAGATTCTCTCTCAGCCTTTCTCTCCTAGCTTAGCTTAGTTAATATTACCTTCCATTGTCTTCAAGAGTAGCATTAGCATAGGACACATCATACACCTCACTTTGGACTAAACCATACGTGATAAACTTAACACTAGTCCAGGTGGGAAGATAGTGAACTGTGACCTAATGCTAACTGTCTAGATGCCACAACTAGTCCGTCTGCAGAGTTCAACTGGATCGCACGTGTACCACTCATATTCATATGGTTGAGTGTACAGGTACCTCGCCACTCATCAGGTGATAATTTGGTCTTTGCATTGTAACATCAAGTTGGTTTATAGAAAATTGGATATCTAATCTTGTATTTGGTAGGTACATGAGGGCTTCAATGATTTTACAATATTGAGGGGATTAATTAATTTTCCTTTGATATTGATTTTAAATCTAGTAGTTATTGAAATGAATAAATTTTGACATTCTTACATGTTATATTTTACTAATAGTTCTTATATTAACAAAATGCATTAGCATCAACCAAAGGGTACATAGAAGTATAAAGAACATAATAACCAACTCTTCAAGTACTAAATATATCCTAGTCTATACTTTGTAGGCTATTGATAAAAAAACTCTAGTTTTTCTAACTTCATTTGTAAATAAAATAAGTTTTATGTTACTAAGTATGAAATATATGATAGATAATTCTTATATAGCTTGGAGATAGAACCATGAAGTTGGAATCCATCTCACAAGAATATACATTTTTCATAACACATGTCAACATATAAGCATATTATAACTAAGCATTAAAACCATCATATAATTACTATAATATAAACAAGTTCATTCATCCCATTACCATTAAACCAAACCAGCATAATATTGCTCAATGTCACATATGTATTATTTTTATTAAATACTCAACATTCTCTAATCATCATATCTTCCTTTCATGACTTAATGATAAAGACATCAACCCACCTCTTTGTTGTATTTTGCATCCTTAGTGTTCTTAAGAGTTATAGGAGTCAAATAATTACGTGTAGTTTTATTTTTAGATTCAATTGTGATTTTTATATGGGTCAAGAAACTAACTACAAGGCTACTGTGAATTGTAGGAAGCCACAATCTATAGTTGCAAATTGCAATATATTGTAATGGGTCACCCAAGGGAAAATATATCATGTTTCATATTCTATAATAGAGTGTGAGATGAATGCGATCATAGGAGGCTATTGCCAAAGAGTGCAAATTGCAGTTTGATTGCAGTCAACAGATTACAAGCTACTAATTTTCATAGTCTAGTTGCAAACTTGAGAGAAATAGTAACAAGAAGTTCACATGATTTACTAGTATGAAGGATTATGAGCCATAGTATCATTGCAATTTATGGCATGCGAGCTACTATGATTTGTATGCACTCATAGTCTCAAAAAAGTATTAAAATTTTAAAAAGTGCAAAGTTTGAGAGGTAAAAAAGTGGTTACTGAAGGCTATATAAAGATCAAAGATGCTTCAATAGTGTTTGGGCCTTATCTACCATAGCATTTAAAGCTCTTCAATAGAGAATATTGTATCAATTCTTTAGTTTCATTAAGTTGCTCACCTTGAGTATTTGCCTTAAGGACTATGAGAGTAAAAGAGAATTGTCTTGGGTCTTATTCTACATCCTTGATTATGTCATACTTCCAGAATTTTTACTTTGATTTTGGCATTAAATAAACTAGCTTATATATATATATATATATATAAATTGGTTGAGATGATTTAAAAAAAATGATGTTAACGAAGCCTGACTACTAGATAAGGTAACAAGATAACAAAAAACGGAATCACTCATCTCTCCTCTATTTCTCTACCACTTACCCAATTTAGTTTTACCCTCTCGGTCAAGTTTGCTCTTTCTTTGTTTGTTCATGGTGTTTTTGAGAAATAAATCTCTTGCATAAATAATGCTTAAAAATGCCATGAATAAACAAAGAAAGAGAAAACTTNTAAATTGGGTAAGTGGTAGAGAAATAGAGGAGAGATGAGTGATTCCATTTTTTGTTATCTTGTTACCTCATCCAGTAGTCAAGCTTCGTTAACATCATTTTTTTAAAAATCATCTCGGCCAATATATATATATATATCTAAGCTAGTGGAGCGGTTTTGAGGCCTATGAGTAGAATTTAATTATTTTTTTTATTTTTCAAGTTATCATCACTATTTGCATTCTAAATAATATATACTGGTAAACATAAATTAGTTAAAATAAAATTTTATATAGTTCGTATATCTTGATGAAGGAATACATTGCACAATTATTGTAACAAACATTATAGAGCTGTATAATAGGATTGAGAGAAAGGCAAAATACAATGATAAGTGTGAACTCAATATGCCTAATTCTCCAACTGAGAAAAATGAACTTCTTATGAAATTCTACTTTGGAGATGTTTAGCATCTGAAATTTGTTTGTATCTTTTCACATGAAAAGGAGGATGAATCTTTAAAGAATCAATGGTCTTGACTCTAGATAATGTAACAAACATTAGACTTGTAAGTTCTCTTATGTAGGGGTTTCGCAACCTATGAGTAGAATTTAATTTAATTTTTTAAAAGTTATCATCACTATTTGCATTCCAAATAATATATACTGGTAAACATAAATTAGTTAAAATATATATATCGTATATGTTGATGAAGGAATACATTGCACAATTATTGCAACAAACATTATAGAGCTGTATAATAGGATTGAACAAAAGGCAAAATACAATGATAAGTGTGAACTCAATATGCCTAATTCTTCAACTGAGTAAAATGAACTTCTTGTGTAATTCTACTTTAGAGATGCTTAGCATCTGAAATCATTTTGTATCTTTGCACATGAAAAGGAGGATGAATCTTTAAAGAAACAATGGTCTTGACTCCAAATAATGCAACAAACATTAGACTCATAAGTTCTCTTGTGTAGTGGTTTCGTACCCTATGAGTAGAATTTAATTATTATTTTTATTTTTTTAAGTTATCATCATTATTTGCATTCCAAATAATATATACTAGTAAACATAAATTGGTTAAAATAAAATTTTATATATATCATATATGTTGATGAAGGAATACATTGCAAAATTATTGCAACAAATATTACAAAGCTATATAATAGGATTGAGCAAAAGGAAAAATACAATGATAAGTGTAAACTCAATATGCCTAATTCTCTAACTGAGCAAAATGAAATTCTTGTATAATTCTACTTTGGAGATGTTTAACATCTAAAATCTTTTGGTATCTTTGCACATGAAAATGAGGATGAATCTTTAAAGAATCAATGGTCTTAACTCCAGATAATGCAATAAACATTAATAGTAGCCTTATCTAGTGTCATTCATTAAGATTTATGAATAGTCATGGCCCATGCCAACCATAATGGTGACTGACGAGATGCTCCTTGGACCATAGGTACAATTGGCACATGATGAGGATTACCATTATCAAAGGCACATCCAATGTAGGAATCAAAATCAACAATAACGTATAATGGTAATGCAGGTGGCTATTTACCTTAAAGATATATAATATTGTGAATCATGCCAAGTGCACCATTCACCAATCCTGCTTTAGGCCAAAGGTTAACTGTAAGCATTACCCTTGCACCTTCACATATAAGCAAAGATTGCATTACTTGTTGCAGTAGATGGTTGTTGTTGCTGATCTTGAAGAGAGTGTTCTTCACCTTATCTATTGGGACTAATAACAGCAGGATCCATGTTTCTAAAAATGCATGAATTCCAATATTGCACCTCTTAATCTTGTAACATGATGCTTAAGTTCAATATTTTTAAATACTGCATCACACCATAACCATCATCACCTTAATTGTTGCCATGATTGTAACCATCACAGTAACCATAATCATCACTGTTTATAATAATAAAAAGTATTCATTATTACTGTAATCGTAACCATCACTATTTATAATAATAATAAATATTCAATATTACCCACCATTTATAATAATAAATATTCATTATTACCCATGTTAGACCTTACACGTGAGGGAATACGAAGAGATGAATGGGGAGCCCAAGGGTCAGGGGGCATTAATTGAACAAAGATTTTGACTCCCGTGTAGTGACTCTTTAGCTCCCTTGCATGTGGTGCATGCATGTGAAGGAATACAAAGAGATGAATGGGAAGCTCAGGGGTTAGGGGACATTAATCAAGTAGAGATTCAACTCTCCTGCACTGATTCTTTAGCTCCCATGCATGTGGCACATGCGTGTGAGGGAATACAAAGAGATCAAACTAAATTGGCATTGCAACATATATTTGTAATGCATATTCATTCATGGAGATATAAAAAATCATGTTACAAATGCATAAATAATGTTATTATTATATCATGGGCTTTTTTATATTGACATTATTGTTATAATGGACAAGATATGAATGATGCTAACACCTCATTCATAATTATTATATTATAATTATTGTGGAATCCAATAAATGTTATGAGATTATTATAATTAGAGAGATAATCCATAATTATAATTTGAGATATTATGGATTATAAGATTCATTTGAATGGTAAACATTTCATAATAAATAAAGCCAAGATATGATGAAATATTACTCATAATCCATAATGTTAGAGATATTATTTTTTCATTCATAATGCTAACTCATACTGATTATATTTGGGTTAGCATTATCCATAACATATATATAATGAAATAATTATAAATAATCAACTTTATTTATGATGAAGTGTTTATAATCATTATATATAATCATTTATGTTTATGATTATAAATATATCATTATATATAGCTGAGATTATAAATAACTGAGATAAATATAATCATTGGCTCCCTTGCAGTGACTGTTTGGCTAGGGGAGATTTATAAATAGTTGGTTATTTATAATTATGGCAAGACATGTGTGTTAGTGAAGAGTTCGTCACCATTTTTCTTGGCATTGGCTGGGATCATCACAACATGATCTTGCCAGAGATCTTCCCGGGGTCTAGGTTGCCAGAGGTGCAGAAGTTCTTATTTTTAAAATTTACCAAGTTAAAAACCATATCATCCATTAGATTCCATCAATCATTGAATATGTACATAAAGAAAGGCCTCACTGCATGCAAGAATTTAAGAAGAAATTATCAAATTTGAACTCTTTAAGTCCTCGCAATAAGTAGGAAAAATTATTAAAATTATGACCAAAGTCAAGTCGACATCTCAAATTGGCTAATAATTTTCATGTGCTAGCAAAAATGCTAACACTTTTCCATTTTATTAAAATGCATATTGCAAACAAAAACTTAGTCACAATTGCAACAACTAAATGCATCTACTCCATGGTAACTACTAAATTTCAAAGCACAACCATAGAAATGATAAAACCTACACAAAATATACAAAGAGATAAAGAGAACATGAACTTACAAATGTTCCTTTACATTGAAAAAAGGTGTAGCAAAAGAAAATTACTCATGATAGTAGCAAAAAATTACAGTTTTAGAATTCCATGCCACTCTAGAAAGCATTGAAAAAAGAATAGAACCAAACTTTGAAATGTTTTTACATTGGGAATGTAAATGTATAGGAAAGCATGATAAGTACTGAGGATAGAAGAGCTCAGCTTGAAGTGAAACTATGAAAATTGCAAAAAATCATCAAAATTTAATGTTGAACACGTTACAATTCACTATAAAAAATTAACAAAAACACACATAAAAAATTAACAATTCACACATAAAAAATTAACCAAACGGATGATGTGCCACTGATTTATTTTCACAATAATGAGTTTTGTTGACCTGTTATTTCTCAACCTCCAATTCCAATACGTTGTGCAACTGATGATGTGTGATTGATAATGTTTTCATCATCTGTTTGAAGCAAATGACGTTGAAATTTCAATCTCATTTCTCCATCCTTTTCTAACAATGGAATATAAGGAATTCTATGGAAGATGTTAACATCACCGATATCAACAACATCATCTAATGCATGCATATCGATCTCGACATCTTGATAGTATGGATCATTTGCCTTCTTAAAAATAAAATCTTCATAAACCTATCTCTTGTTGACAATGAAATTATACTTGGTGCCCATTTGATCTACTCTTCTCAATATCAAGAAAGGGTTGCTTTTAATTCTAAGAGGAAGTCTTTTAGTAATCTGTGTGACATCCTGAGCAAAGCTAATTGTGTGACCTTTATACTTGAACTATTCACCAACTTCATGTGTAAATTATAAAATGGGATTGATTTTTGTAATTAACATTTCTTCAACCTTAGTTAAACAACCTAGGATAGGTGGTTGGATACTAGGATCCATGTTATTTTCAACAAAAAATAGTTTGATTTCACAACCAAAACTGTCAAAAATATTATGTTTCTTTTCTTTAATGCACCTATTGCATGTGGGTCCTCTACTTCTAGTTGAATCCAATAATATGCTAAGAAACATTTCATTGCATACATTGCAGGAACATGGATTTGAAAAACTTCTAACTATAGTATTAAAAGTATGTATTGCTTGAGCAATTTCTGTATTTACCTTTTGCAATCTTGGGAAAGACTAAATAGGTTCTGAAGAAAGAATTTCTATTGTTAGTGCATTGGCAACATTTGTAGCTTAATTTATTCGATGAAATGAATTTTCTTCTTGTTGACGTTGCCTCTTTCGATGCTCACTCTCACTATAATGTAGTTGTTCTTGATCTTCTTGCAATTGTTGTTCTTCTTCATGTGTGATTCCCAGAACAGATGTTGCTTGATTAACAGGCACAGATGCATTTCTAATGTCTTGCAAAAAATGTTTCAAAATTTAAACTAAAAATTGAATTAAACTATTTACCAACTTGGGTATGGGCAAACACCAACCTACATTTCTTCTTGATTATTTACATTATTGGTATCAACTGCATTGGATGAATTTCCAAGTGATGAGAGGGGATTTGAAGTTGACGTAACCTAAAAAAATATATGCAATGTAAGTATGTAAATAAAATGAGAAGATTTCCCTATGATAAATATTTGTTTGGAAATATTAAAAAATTGCATAAATTACATACTCCTAAATTTCGTAGAATTTGTTCTTGTTCTTGTTCACATCATTTTGCTTCTCGTTTTAGAAATCGTCTTCTCTCCTCTATAGTCATCAATTCTAGATTTTTAGTTTCTATAATCTATGGTCATCCTCTTCTTTGGCCATGCCCACATGCATGCCCACTGCCATGACCTCCATGAATTGTATTATTGGTTGCAGTAGATGATTGTTGTTGCTAATCTTGAAGAGAGTGTTCTTTGCCTTCTCTATTGGGATGAATAACAACAGGATCCATGTTTCTGAAAATGCAAAAATTCCAATATTGCACCTCTTAATCTTGTAAGACAACGCCCAAGTTTAATATCTATAAATACTATACCACACCAAAACTGTCATCACCCTAATCATCACCATGATCATAACTGTTACCCTTTTTATTAATAATAAATATTCATTATTGCCCATTATTTATAATAAAAAATATTCATTATTATTGTAATCGTAACCATTACTGTTTATAATAATAATAACTATTCAATATTACCCATCATTTATAATAATAATATTCATTGGTTACCCATGTTAGGGCCTACATGTAAGGGAATACAAAAAAAACAAATGGGAAGCCTAGGGGTTGGGGGCATCAATTGAATAAAGATTTAGCTCCCCTGCAATGACTCTTTGACTTCCCTACACGTGGTGCATGCACATGAGAGAATACAAAAAGATGACTAGAAAGCCTAGGGGTCAAGGACATCAATTGAATAGAGATTCAACTCCCCTACAATGACTCTTTGGCTCCCCTGCATATGGTGCATGCGCATGAGGAAATATGAAGAGACGAATGGGGAGCCCAAGGATTAGGGGGTGTCAATATCTATAAATATTGTACCACACCAAAACTATCATCACCCTAATTGTCACCATGATCATAACTGTTACCATTTTTATTAATAATAAATATTCATTATTACCCACTATTTATAATAAAAAATATTCATTATTACTGTAATCGTAACCATCACCATTTATAATAATAATAATTAATCAATATTACCCATCATTTATAATAATAAATATTCATTGGTTACCCACGTTGGGGCCTACATGTAAGGGAATACAAAGAAACAAATGGGAAGCCTAGGGGTTGGGGGCATCAATTGAATAAAGATTCAGCTCCCCTACAATGACTCTTTGGCTTCCTTACATGTGGTGCATGCGCATGAGGAAATACGAGGAGATGAATGGGGAGCCCAAGGATTAGGGGGCATTAATCGAATAGAGATTTAGCTCCCTTGTACTAACTCTTTGGCTTTTTGACTTTTTAGATTTGGCTTTCCTGCAGTGACTCTTTGGCTCCTCTGCACGTGGTGCATGCATGTGAGGAAATACGAAGAGACGAATGGGGAGCCCAAGGGTTAGGGGGCATCAATCGAATAGAGATTTAGCTCCCTTGTAGTGACTCTTTGGCTTTTTAACTTTTTAGATTTGGATCCCCTGCAGTGACTCTTTGGCTCCCTTGCAGTCAAATAAAGATTTAGCTCCCCTGTAATGACTCATTGGCTTCCCTACACATGGTGCATGCACATGAGAGAATATGAAAAGATGAATGGGAAGCCCAAGGGTTGAGGGCATCAATTGAATAGAGATTTAGCTCCCTTGCAGTGACTCTTTGGCTCCCCTTCACGTGGTGCATGCGTGTGAGGAAATATGAAGAGACGAATGGGGAGCCCAAGGGTTGAGGGGCATTAATCGAATAGAGATTTAGCTCCCTTGTAGTGACTCTTTGGCTTTTTAAATTTTTAGATTCAGCTCCCCTGCAATGACTCTTTGGCTCCCCTGCATGTGGTGCATTACATGGAGGGTGACAAATCCACTCCCCCCTCCCCCTATCCTATGAGAACATGGAGGGTGACAAATCCACTTCCCTCTTCCCACCTACCCTATGAGATGAGTTGGCCTCTCAGCCAAAAAAGTTGGTTTATCTTGTTCATGTTTTATTTTCTTTTAACTCCACTAAAGTTAGGTTCTAAGGGAATTTGGTACTTATTATGCTTGGGGTTTGTACCAAATTTCTATTAGAGTGTTTGGTTCTTGGAGTAATTCAACCATGGAAATGTAACCTTCTCACTTCAATTCTTAGATTGGATAATGGTCACTTTATTTTCACCCTTCAATTCTATGAAATTTTCCATTTGGGTTTTGTTCTTTCTTAATTGACTTTGGGTTTGAGAAAGTTACTTTGTCCTAGAATTAAGATCAATTAAATTAGGTTTTAATAATTCCACCTATTTGTGAAACCAATTATCTTGATTAAGCAAGGGTTTATTTCATTTTTTCTTTATATTTACTCAAATTGGTTTTGGGTACTCCTTACATTTTGTGCATACTCTAAAATTAGTTGTGTATACCAATATTTTTATGGGTTTTTAGTTTTTTCTTATGGGTATTTTGAATCTCGGTCTAATTCTATAGCATCCTACTAACTAGGCTAAATCTAGTAAGGCATTATTTAAATAAAACATATAAATATGCAAAAAAATAAAGCACTAATTAAAATCAAATGGATGCTAAGAAAACTAACAAGAAAAGTAGTAGGCATTGATAAACACATGTGTAGGAGTAAGAGAAAATATGCAACAAAATTTAAAATGTGATAAACAAAGATAATAGTCTCATGCATGTCAAACCTAACCTATACAGTATCAAAATAAGACAAAACTTAATTGTCCAAGCCAAAAATTAATAATCATAGTGGTATGAAAATAATAGTGGAAATAAAATTAAAAGAATAACAATTGCAACATTAGAATGTAAATTATGATCTAATGATTCAACATGAGATAGATATGGTAATCTAATTATCATTACATCCAATAGGAATTGGGCACTAACATTGCATAAATAGATGAAACTAGCAAATGCATAATGAAATGTAACATAATCAACATTCAAAATAGGATTGGTCTATACTAAAAATAGGAAAAACATAATACAACTTCTACAACCAATATCAAATCGATAATTATAACTAAACATTATAGCATATAATTGAACTTAAATTAAAACATGAATTAATCATTAGCAACATCCTCTAAATCCTCGTATAAAATAATATCATCATGTAAAAATCACACAAAACCAAGAAATTAAACTAAGATTGAGTAGAATAAAAAAAATACTAATATATATTGTCTTATAGATTTGGGTTGGGGCATTAGGTAGTTGGAGTGTCATACACAAGGATTAGTTACAACCAAAAATTAGTAGAAAAAAACACAAACCAAAATAGTGCATTGAATAAATAGAAATGTGATAGATAACCAATCAATAAAATGAGAATCTACCACCACCTATAAATCCATCTGACAGAAACAAATTGGTAAGTTTGAAATCTACATATTATTAGATTAGTGCGTCTATAACCCACATATGATCAAATGTTTGATGAGTCTAAAACCCCCATATTGGTGATTCTAAACTGCACATGTTATCAAATTGGTAAGTTAAACCCCACATTTTTTCAAATTGTCCAAACTGAACTTAATACCAAACCAAAAAATAATAAATCTAACAAACAAATCATTGGGTGGCAGGGAAAAAAATTTAAATGTCAAACAAAGCTAACTATTCCAAACCAAAGGATTTGTCAACCCACATGAAGTACTTAGTTTATGAATCTAAAATTCATATGTTTACTAAATAACTAGTGAGCCTAAATCTCACATTAAGCACATAGTTGATGAATCTAAAATTCATGTGTTTGCTAAATGACTGGTAAGAGTGAATCTTACATTAAGCACATATTTGATGAATATGAAATTCATATGTTTGCTAAATGACTAGTGAGCCTAAATTTCACATTGTATCAACCAAAGAGGGGTAAATAGATTTGCCAAAATGCGAAAGGTCCAAACTAGAAGATTGAAGCCCAAATATTGAAGAATGTTTCTAAACTAAAAGTTTTGACATGTCATATGGGATTCAAACCCAAAGTATAACTTCGAATGAATGTGTGAAAAAATATTTAAATATTTTCAAATGGAGATATAAGCATCTAAGGACCATTGATGAGTAATGATTTTTCAAGCCCCAACATCAGATATCCAATGTCAGAAACCCGACATCAAATACTCAATGTCGGAGTCAAGAAGTGATGTCAGACATCCAACATCATCTCTTTTGGGATTGCCTATAAATATAGCACTTAGGTGCTCGGTTGAGATAGGTAATAAGAAATGGAGAAGATAGTTTTAGTTTTTAGTTTTCAATAGTCTTTCTTAGAGTCTTGTTATTCCTAGTGCATGCTCGTAATGTGATGTTTGTAATTGTACAACATCTTTGTTTGAGTGTGACATACTTGGACACATTACATGGCTAGAAATAAAGATCAAGATTACTCCCATCATTGTAGCATCCACATAGATTATTATTGCTTTAACTTGTTAATTATCTACCATTTCCTTTAGTTAAATGTTTTCATTTATTGCTATTTACTACTTTTGTTATTAAGAGGAATGCATATGTCTTAATCATGAGTATTTAAGTGTAAGTATTTGGTAATCTAGTAGTGTATTATTTGGTACACCTAGTGACATATGCTTGGAAATCCTAGAAGTAGTCTCACGAAGTTTAAGGCATGTATGGATGATTAAGAGCAGATACTCATCACACATAGGCTAGTTTAGAGCATATTTTCCATTGTTCATTAGCTTAGTTAATTCATCTCTTTGTCATCATTAGGAGTAGCATAGAATTAGACAACATCATATGTCTCACTTTGGACTAAACAATATGTGACAAAGCTACCACTAGTCCAAGTGGGAAGACATTGAACTATGATTAGAGCATGATGATCTAGATACCACAACTAGTCCCATTTGCAAAATTCAACAGAATTGTGTGTAAACGCTTGTGATTCGTATGGTTAGGTGTAGGGGTATCTCATTGCTCATCATTGGTGCCATTTCCAAGGATGGTGCTAGTTATCTATATTAGTTATATTATACATGATCACTATAAAAGGTATTAATGATATATCTTTTAGAAACTATTAGCTGACACACACCATAAACCAACAATAATGTCTCTCTTACATAAAAGTGACAATGCACTATATAGTGAACATATTCATTAGAGAACTAACAAGATATATGATGAAGAAAATTGAAGTGACCAACCTTATGCAGGGGTTTCTTATGATCATGACCACCTTGACAACACTCAAATACTACATTCACCTAAGGTAGACAATCTTAGAAGGGATGGCATAAGTCCTAGACTAGGGGAGGCCTCAAGGCCTAAGACCTCCTTGAAACTAAGAAATGATAAATTAAGGGATCTTAAGGAACACCATAGAAGCCATGGCAATCCTTCTAGTTTCTCATATTCCTCTTCCCCTTCAACATCTAGTTTTGATAAAGATGAACGTAGGTATGGAGATAAGGCTTCACTAAAGGATTGGATAAAAATCAAAATCGAACCCATGGGAAAAATCAAAGATGTCACCATGAACATTGAAAGCCTCATCATGATCAAACACAAAGAGATAGAAATTTCCCTCACAACCTATTTGATGATAATGAACCTTGCTGCCCACTAAGAGCCTAATGCAAATCACTAAGGTAGTAAAGATATCTCATAGGCATTCCAAAAAGAGTCACCTACCTAAGCTTAATAAGAATAATATTCCTAAATTTGTAGGAGCCTATGATTCAGACCTGCAACATCATTTACAAGCCTTCCATGATGCTTGTGCTTTCTACAACATTGAAAGTGGATGGAAAAAGCTTAAGCTCTTTCCTAGAACACTAATTGATAGAGCCAAAGTGTGGTATAGATTGTTGTAGCCAAATTCAATTTGGCGATGGTCCATAATGCTGGAACTTTTCAATGAAAAATACCAAACCTATATAAGGGTGTCCAACCTGAGGAGATCGATCCAAGGATGGAAGCAAGAATAACATTGACCCTTGGAAATGACATTAGATAGATATTATGCCTTAATAAATAGATTCCCAGACCATGGTTTCTCTGAGGAAAGGTAACTTTTCAACATCATAGATGGGCTTCATAATGAAACAAGGGAGACCCTTGGGATGTATGCCCCAGGCCATTTATACAAGCTCCAAGCCCATCAGATCAAATAGATAATCAAGTATATGGTAAAAGAAGAAGAAGAGATATGCAAATGGAAGAATGTCAAAAAATATCAATGGGATCCAACTCTTCAATAGAAGGAGGTTTAGATCTATGGTAAGGAGAATGGAATCACTCTCAATACAGTGATTCCACAACAAACCTTGCTGATATAGAATTCTATTGATGAACTTAAAGAAAATGTTAAATGGATGTCCAAGTGGATATATGAAAATGTTACAACTCTTATTGAGATAGTTGAGGAGAGGATCATGCAAAATAAGTGAGGTGATCACAATCAACAAATAATATAGGACCAAAAAATAGCTAGGAACACTTTTTGACAAATGGGAAAAATGGCAAAAGAAAGTGTGGCTATAGACTCAGCCATAGATGAAGATAATGGATATGACATCTGCATATATGACCATTCGAAGGGCCATTTCCTAGTCTTGTTTTATCTATAGGAGTATTAGGTAGGTGCCTTAAATTCAAAGTTTGTACAGAAGCACATGCCTAGGAGATCTCCTCTTCCACAAGGTAATTATAGACAGTTCCACAACTGATCATACCATCTTAGGGGGACTTATTACCAGCTTGAACATGGTCTTCAATAGTAGTGGCAACAACCATAGTTATGGGGGAGGCCACCATCAAATCAGCCCTATCTGCTGAAGCTACATGAATATTATGTTCAACACCCTATTTCTCCAACTAGTTTTACATCCTCTACTTCAAATCACCACTATCACCCTCTTGAGTACCATCAAGCCATGACATCCTATAAATGATCATCACCTTATGCCTATTTCCATTCATCCTACCCTTGATATTCTCACACTCCACTATATTATATGCCACCACTAGCAACATAGGAAGGTTTCACACAACAATGTCAACAAATGAATTCCACTTGTGTTGTAACTGTGTATAAATATGCTAACACCAATGGGTCTCAACCGCAACATAGGAAACATCCCATCTGGAGGAAAGGTCATAAGCCAAAGCAAACCATGCATGGACCCACCACATTATTTGAGCTAGCATAATGTGAATTAATGAGTAGCAAGGTACCCATACACTCAACCATACAAATATGAGCGTGTACATGTGATCTAGTCAAACTTCGCAGACAGACTAGTTGTAACACCTAAATAGTTACACATTGATCGTAGTTTGTTATCTTCCCACTTGGACTAGTATTTGCTTTGTCACATATGGTTTAGTCTAGAGTGAGGTGTATGATGTGATTCTAAACTAGGCTACTCTCAGAGACAATGGGAAACAATCTTGATTAAGCTAATAGGAAAAATGAAGTAAAATCTAAGCTAGCCTAAGGGTGATGAGTATTTGTCCTTAATCATCCATATGCATCTTGGACCTTGTGTACTACTTTTGAAATTACCAAGCACAAATTACTTGAGCATTACTAGATATGCTACTGGGTTACCAAGTAGTTACACTTAAATGTTCATGATTAAGTCGTACTCATTTCATGTTAGCAACATGAAGTGTAGATGATAATAAAGGAAATGTAAACTAAAAATACAATAATAAATAATCAACAATTAAAGTAAATAAAAGCTAAGTGAATGTTGTAATGATGGAGTAATCTTGATATTTATTTCCAATCATGTGTGTGTTCAAGTTCATCACACTTGAACAAAGGTTTCATATAACTACAAGAATCACACTACAGACATGCACTTAGAAAAGAACTAAAAACTAACTAAAAACTAAAAAAAAGACTCTACTCAATGACTTACCAAAGACTCCCTTCCTGTGTGCTTAAGTGCTATATTTATAGGCCTACATAGGAACCACGATATTGTGTATTCAATATCGTTATCCAAGCTACGATATCACATACCTGATATTGAGTATCCAATATTAGGGCCTGGAAAACCACAATTCATCATACCCCCACGACTAAATAACAACTCGTCCTCGAGTCAAACAAACAAAATGAGAACGAGTTCATTTGATTACACAGTGGATAGGTATGGGATTATGGACTAACTATGAATTATTTCATGCCGCAGTGTAGAGTTAAACAAAATAAAATTAGGATAGTAACATAGAATGCTAAAGACAATATTGCTGGAACTCATGTGATTCCTGGTGGCAGTGGCTCCTCCATGGGCCTCTTTCCCTTATCTTGTGCTCTAGGCTTTGGAAATTAATATCTTTGGAGAAGCACCTAAAGCTTTTCTTCTTCGGTTTGGGGATGATGTGTTGTCCATGTTGATGTTCTAATATTTGATGGAGTCGGCAGCTCTCATGGGCATGGTAGTTGTAGAAACATAACGTGTCAAGCCACAAAAAATCATTGTTCCTCTTTTTAGGCTCTAGATTTATCTTTAAGTTCTTGATAGTTTGTAAGTTGTCGAGCCTACAACATCTTTTTATCCTTGGTAGCTAGCTTTGACCACCTCTAACTCAGAATTTGCTACCTCTAAATTTTGCAGTGTCTTTTTTTGCTTAGTAAATTTTGCTTCATATTTGGCATAGGTGGCTATTACCTGCTTCTCCAATTCTATCCTTGGTCATCCTACTATTAACATAGCTAATTTGGCATATCACAGGTTTTCCAACTCCATGTATTTATTGAAATCCTAGATTTGTAGGTCCCAGCTCTTTAGTTCTACTTGGTGGACGAAGGTGTAGGTATCCAGTATGGCCTGATAGTCAGTGTTTTGAGCACTGAGAGCATTGATATGGGTCTTGGCCATATGGATTTCTCTTTCAATGATCTACTTGTACATCCCCACCTGGTCCCAGAAATGTTCGTTCAATTTCTCATGTTGCTTAGCCTCATTCTACCATGCGCTTATTTCAATGGCTGTCTTCTAATGGATTGCACATAACTCCTCCATTAAGAGGATATTGTTTTCTCTAGCTAACTGATTCATGTCTTGGTTGACCCTTATTAATTTTTCTCTCATTTGTTGAAAATTTTCTTTGAGAACATTCTTTTTTTTCTCAATGGTGATCAACCAAAGATTCTTAGCAGCAAGAGTTTATTCTTTTCTTGTAAGGCCTTGAGTGCTTTGGCATGTGCATACGTTTGAGCTTGTGCCTTTGAAGCATCCCAATTAGCCTTCTCTTTCTCCATTGCCATCCTTTTATTCTCTTCTAACAATTTATTCAATTGCTCCATCTAAAATAGCTCTATTTGGTTGTTTGGGATAAATTGGGATGGATCCCACTGTGTAGCTTGCAGGGCAATGAACTTCTCTTGGAGTCTTTTCAACTCATCCTCTGCATGTTTGGCCCTAACCTTTGCCATGACCAGCTTTTCCTTTGTGGAGATCAGGTCTAATTGCATTGCTGTGACATCCTGAGGGATGTCAAACAAGGACGTCATCACTTGTTCTGTTTGCAACAACTGATCCAAAACATCCTCATGATCTATAGGAGTCATCAAGGGACCAACTAAGACCTAAGCATCACGTGCTCCTGTGAGATCCATCAGTGACAAAATAGGAACATTGAATGATTCTTTAATGTGATTTTTGACCACTTCTGCTACTCTAGTTGCATCCTGGTGCTGCATGACCCCTACCATGGAACCTTCACTAGTTTCTAATTGCACTTGAAAAGATGTAGCATTTCTAGAGATCTGTTATGATCAATGTGATTCCTCTCTTATTTGTATAGAAACCTCACCCCATGTGTGATCAATTGAGATTGTGGGCTATATGGCATCATCAATGATCTTGAAGAGATTAGCCTCATCATGACTCTCCCAATAGATCATTTTTGCAATGGACCTGAGATGGCTCATCGATGGTCGGTAATGTTGCAGCAGTGGCAGCGGTTAGTCTTGCTATCCTGTGGGTTGTGTGCTAGGCCCTACTTCCTATTGTTAACTGGGCCTTATGTCTAGAAGTTGGCTAGGCCCTGCTGTTTGAGGTGCAATGGGCCTAACCCTCTACTCTTGCTCAAGCTCCAGTGTCTCACTAGCATCTTTCCTTGGTGTTGGTGGCTTCAGTAATTCAGCATAGGAAGCATTTTGAGTTTTTTTGGAGACATCATTAGTTTACCCTAGAATTCCAGCATGCCGACACACAATGCAAAATTTCTTGTCTTACGTTCTTCAAACTGCCTCAATATTTTTGTGAGATATAAATGGGGCAAGTTGGCATCAACCTTACCCATCAAGATCATGTTTCCTCTCATCACATATGTGGAAATCCTATTTAATCCTTTTGTTGGGAAGATGTGATAGGTGCCAATTTTGAAATAGATTATCTATTCAAGTGTGAGCTCCCCATATGTTTTATCCTCCTTACCATATGTCCTTTTTAACCATATTTTCCATGCATCAACATTAGAGTGAGTGGATAGGTGAGCAACCTTGGGCCCTGTATTTGGAAGGTTCAAAACTTCCAAAATGGACTTAGCAAAGAAATGTACTAAAATCCCACCAATATCAATAGTGGTGCCTTCTTTATTATGCAAAAAATTGGTAAGTATCCCCCAAATACCATTTACCACTGTCTAAGAAAACAGACCATAGTGGAGACCTTTGAGTTGATCTTTGACTACCTCAGGGGCAAATTTGGTAAAAGGTCCAAAATTGACTTTCACGATCATTGTAGTTGATGTGGACCTTTCCTGAATTTGTTGAATGCATTTCAAAGAAAACGTGAGATATTGTTCCTATTTAGGTGCCCTGCCTTCTCCACCTTTTGCATGCCTAGATTATGCAGTAACATGAGTTTCTTGATGGATGCTGAATGATTATGCCTCCTACTTTGCATGTTTTATAGGAGGCACTTGGCCTCTACCTCTCCTTGGTCATTTCGATGCACCTTGAGAGATTTCTTCTTGTTGTCCTCATTTAGGGGCCATCTTTAATCACACCAGGATCAACTATTAGTAAGGTTGTGTAACAAAATTTGATTATCTTATAACTTACTCATTTCCTTTAACATATTCAATTTTTGCTTAGTGTGATTTTAGAGTTAGAAAATTTCAAGAAAGTCCCCCTTAAAAATTTTAATGTTGGGCCCAATTTGATCAGGTGACTTTAATAATAATTTTTTATGATTTGGGTGAAGGAATAAAATTAGTTTGGCATAAGTTTTTAGCATTTCTTAAGATCACTTACCCTTATGATATCCTTCAAGCGGCAAAAATTTCAAAAATGTTACACACAATTTGGAGCATACCCTTCCTCCATGACTACACTTCAGGTTTAAGCAGGTTTGATCGAAAATGAAATTGGAGTGTTAATGAGTAAGATATTGATTTTTGAATAGTAGGTGTGCAAAGCAACCAAAATCATGGAAGAAAATTGCAATAACTCCCCTCACGTGTATAGTTGAAAATGACATTGATGCACGTGCAGGGGGGTCAGGGGGGTCAATATATATAGGTTTTATAGAGGTGATATCACGTACATGCTAGCGCCCGATATCACATCAAACTCGATACTAGGTACCCAATATCACGTCCCATCCAAAATAGGGTACTTGCCAAAATTGATAAATTTTTGAATTTCCACAGCCAAAAATGAATGATTTAAGATAAATTGGAAAAGATCTAGGATAATGTTGAGTAGATCTTGAGGCACCAAAAGTGTAATAAAGTGGAATTATACAATGAAGTTTGTCAATAGGGTAAGGAAAAAGGACATGTGATACATAGGAATGTTTGGGCTGTAATGATGATAAAGGAAAGAATAGATTCAAGAATGTAGTACTTGGAGGGTATAAGATGATGTGGTGATGTGAAATGAGTGCAAATTACAAAAGTTATGCAAGTGGGTCCTCCTCAAAGTAGGTTCTAACCTATCATGCCCTTATGTAACCACACCTTAGAATGTCTGTAGGCACTAGAAGGGTTAAATGCAATCCACACCAATGCAACAAAACACACACATGTTAAATATCACCATGATGAGGTATGAATTCTATGCCACACAAGACACAAGTTATAAATACTTGGACAATGGGATGAGACAAATTGTAGAAGGGATTGTAGAGATTGGGACATGAGATAACTTACCCTAGGCATAATGAATCCTGAGTGTTGTGCATGATTAAAGTACCATTAGCCTTTCTCTCTAAGATCAAGACCAAGTCCATACCTCTAATCAGTGACATCGCATTGTTTCATCGAATGATAGATAACCATAAGAGCATCATGATAGTAAGGTGTAATTCACTTGGCATTTTATGCAAGGGAGGAGTGATTTGAATTTATATGCAACATAGTTTTCTTTCTTTTCTTTACTATTTTTCTCCTTTCTTTTCTTTTTCTACTTCTAGCTACTTTGACATTTTGTTTTTTCCAACGGTGAACCGAAAAAGAGACCAACCTTCAAGCATGGATGCATGTCTTTCCAATGGGACCCCTAGAATAGCATTGAGTTCCTTTATGGAGTGCCTTTGTCACAACTCTTACTCCAACTTTTTATTAGATCTACAAGGATCTTAGTACAACCATGCTTATAGATGTTACCAAAGAGAATCCACAAGTCCTCTTGATGTTGCACCCTTGTCATTCCCTCTTAGTCCATCACTCTTCGCTCTGGACATAATGAGTACAAAGTCACTTTAAGTTTAAATGATGATAAGAATATCATCATACCCAGAGTAGAACCCCTTATTAATGGAATGGATGGATGAATGTTGTGGGCTCATTGTCCAAATAATTAGTCACTAGTAACTTGATAGCATAGAACAACACCTCAACCAACAAATCACATGAGTATTTTATTCACAAATGAGATTACCCTGAAAAGATAAAACAAAAAATTGAAAGATGAAAAATTGGAAAAGGAAAACTTGGAAAAAAATTGTAAAACTAAAGAAAAGGAAAAACATTTACTAATTCTGCTTATTAGAATGGGGGATATCCCCCATAACTAAATGTTGGCTCATGGCAAGAATTAATAAAGGAAAATTTGGATCCATGCATGTCGAAAATATTAGGATTTGGTCATATCCAAACCATTGGGTGTCTTTTGATGTGGTGGCAAGGATGTATTCAAATTGGGGTTCACACACTTTGATTAAAGTAGGCATAGTGGGGTAGATTACAAGATGTGGTCATGTGATAAGGAGCTAACCCACTATGGCACCTATGGCCATAAAATGGTATGAAAGGATGGATATGTCTCCCTACATTATTAAATTCATTGGCTTGTGTAGTTTTTGAAGCATTAATTAATAGCTTGGATGAGGTAGTAGGAGGTTTTGAGTTCAAGGAGGAAGGTGTAGCATAGTGCCTGGCTTATGCTGAGTTGGAGGATGCAGTGGTTTCAGAACTATGTTGTCTCTTTCTACGATCATGCCTAAAGAAAGGATGCTTTCAATGTTGTGGAAGACTTCCACTACTATTGATAGTAGCAGCACAAGTAATGTTTGTGGGTTGGTGCTGTGGTGCAAAACCTTCCAATAAAACTAGTGGCGATGTAGAAGGAGGTGAAGGATGAGAATATTGAGGGTAAGGAGAAGCGTAAGGAACATGAGGTGGTGATCCTATGGGAGAGGACATGGGTTGATAATACTTAGGAGAATGATAACGATGAGGTGAAGTGAAGGATGTTGATCCAGTTGGAGAGATAGGGTGTTGAACATAATAAGTACTTTGTTTCAGATGGTATGAAGGGTGTGGCTAGTTTGACGGTGGCCTCCCCCATGATTGGGGGTTTTGCCACTATGGTTGAACATGATATTTTTGTATGAAATCTAGATGTAGCATTCCTTTCCAATTCTTATGTAAGTGTGACAAGATTAGGCATTGGCCTTTGGGGTGATTGTACAAAAAAATATCACATTGATACATGTGATTTGCAATTGAGTTCCTATTCTTATTTTCTTCAACCCCTTTTTCCACTTGTCAAATGATGTTCTTTCCTATTTCTAAGTTTGGCATCCCTCTTTGTTCTGGTTGTCAGACTGATCTTGCATGGTTCCATCTCTAATAATGTTTGTATATTCTCCACATTTTTCATGTACCCATTCTGTCATCTTATTGATTTTTGCCTCAATTTCATCTAGTGATTGTAGTATTGGCAAAGATGGAGATGATTCCACCTCGTTAAGATGAGTTGATTTCTCCTCTTCATAATTGTGGACCTTTGTTATTTTGAGATTTTGGTCTTGTTGAGATATTTCAACATTCTCCCATTTAGCTATTTCTTCTTCTTCTTTTTCTACCTTCTTAATAAGCTCTTGGAATTGGTGGGTTTGTAGTTCATATAGTTGACCTGGGGCATACATCCCTAGGGTTTCCCTTTTTCATTACAAAGCCCATCCATGATGTGATACATTAGCCTTTCCTTGAAGAACCCATGGCCTAGGCATTTATTTAACAATGAATAAGATATTTTCAAGGCCATGTCCAAGGGTTCATGTTGCCCTTGTTTCCACTCTTGGATTTGTCTTCTCAAGGCTGACACTCTTGCATAGGTTTGATATTTTTCATTGAAGAGTTCTACCATTGTCAACCAACAATGAATTGATTTCAGCTTTAAAGACCTGTACCATACTTTTTCTTGGCCAACAAGTGTCATAGGAAAGAGCTTAAGTTTTCTCCATCCATTATCAATATTGTTCCTTGCGTAGGCATCATAGAAGTCTTGTAAATGATGTTGTAGATCTAAATCATAGCCTCCTGAAAACTTGGGAAAGTTGTTTAAGTTAAGCCTGGGTAGATGGCTTTCCTTATGATGCCTATAGGATATTTGAACAGTTGCTATTATATGCATTAGGCTCTTAGTGGCTAGCAGGGGTTCATCGTCACTAAGTAGGTTATGAGTTTGTGAGTTGGAATGATGTTGTCTTTGTTCATGTTGGCATTCCTAACTTTGCCCATGCGTTTGATTTTTATTTTTACGCTAACCCCTTGAGAAATGGTCATCCATGTCACAACTTGACATTGAAGGAGTAGAGGAAGAAAAAGAACTGGAAGACTTGTCATGACTTTTGTAAGTCTTCTAATCATCCCCTAATGTACTTTTGCTAACCATTGAGAAGGTCCTAGGCCTTACGGGCCCCCTCTTTCTAATGGATGTCTCATCCTCACTAAAGGAGTCTCAATTGGATGACAAGAGTCCTTGAGTATCATTTTGATATCCATGAACATATGAAACTCTTACATAAGATTGAGTACTCCAATCTTCTTCATCATCATAAATTGTGTTGGTTCTCTAATGAATTGCCTCACTAGTTGTTGTGTTATCATTGTCCTGTGAGAGAGATAGTGTTGTAGATTGTGTGTGACTTAATTGAATTTAACTTCTTTTTAAAAATATTTATTCGTTAATACTTCATTACAATGATCTTGTATGATATAACTAATCTAGATAACTATCATTATCCCTGGCAATGGTGCCAATGATGAGTGGTGAGGTATCCCTACACTCAACGATACAAATACGAGTGTGTACGTGTAATCTAGTCAAACTCCACAGATGGACTAGTTGTGGCACCTAGATAGTTACACGTCGATCGCAATTCGTTTTCTTCATACTTGAACTAGTATTTACTTTATCACATATGGTTTAGTCTAGAGTGAGGCGTATGATGTGATTCTAAACTAGGCTACTCCTAGCGACGATGGGAAACAATCTTGATTAAGCTAATAGGAAACATGATGTAAAATCTAAGCTAGCCTAAGTGTGATGAGTATCCATCCTTAATCATTCATATGAATCTTGGACCTTATGTACTACTTTTGGAATTACCAAGTGCACATTACTTGAGCACTACTAGATACACTACTAGGTTACCAAGTAGTTACACTTAAATGTTTGTGATTAAGTCGTACTCATTTTACGTTAGCAACATGAATTGTAGATGAAAATAAAGGAAATATCAACTAAAAATACAATAATAAATAATCAACAATTAAAGTAAATAAAAGCTAAGTGAATGTTGTAATGATGGAGTAATCTCAATCTTTATTGTCGATCGTGTGCATGTCCAAGTACGTCACACTCCAACAAAGGTTCCATATAACTACAAGCATCACATTGTGAACATGCACTTGGAAAAGAACTAAAAACTAACAAAAAGACTCTACTCAATGACTTACCAAAGACTCTCTTCCTGTGCACCTAAGTGCTATATTCATAGGCCTACATAGGAATCACGATATTGTGTATTCGATATCGTTATCTTAGCTGTGATATCGTGTATCTAATATTGAATATTTGATATCAGGGCTTGACAAGCCATGATTCATCACTGATCTAGTGCACCACCTTCCTTGTTCCAACCAACATCCTCTAATCATACACAAGGGCCGCCATTCATTAGTACTCCAATCCCAAATCCAAACAATGAATCTAACAGTGTGGGGAGAGAAATAAATCCATGCATACCATATCATGATAAAGCATGCAATCATGGGCAAGACATCCATAACATTAACACATCTCATACCCTGACCCACCATACAATTAACCATTAAGTGTGTGATCAAAAATTTTTCTATCCAGCCACCACACCTTCAATAGATACCCAGTGGCTAGGGCATGAACGGTTACCAATGTTTCATACATGCATGGATCCTATTTATCCACTTATTAATTGTTGTCATGGCCAAATGTTTAGTCATGGGGGTCACCCCCCATTTTAATCTTTAGGATTCTTAAGTGTTTCTCATTTTTTATTTTACAAATTTTTGTCATTTTCTATTTCTTGATCCAATCTTTCCTATTTCTTCCAATTTTTTCTATTTGTTGTTGATGAATCACATTGTTTTCGTCTACTTCAACATCCAACATTTGATGTTAGAGCCTTGACATTGGGTACATCGAGGTCCAGATGCAACATCAAGTATCCAACGTTAAGGGGTATACACTAGCCTATAAATATAGTGCCTGGGATCCTGATTTAGAATGAGTTTTTTTAGTTTTCAATTAGAGTAGCGAAGCTCTTATAGTTTATTTTCTCTAGAGCTAGAATATTTTCTAAGTTCTTGCAGAAGGAGTCTAAGTGTGTATGGTACTTTGTTTGAGCATTGATGTACTTGAGCATAGTAGTGTGATAGGAATAAAAATGAGCTCTTTTAATAATCCTTGCAACATTGAGAATAGATTAATGTTTTCTTTAATGTACTTTAATTTAATGCATTTGAATTAAGTAATTACTTTTCAGTTGTTAATGAACAAAAGCATAACCACTTCGAGCATACACATAGTACTTGGTAACCCAGCAATGCTTAATGTTTGGTAGCCTAGCATCACTATATGTGTCTAAGAAAGTAGAACAATTACTTGTGTTAGGCTAGTTAGATAGTAGAATAATTAGATATTGAATTTCTCTACCTTTTATTCTTATTGTAGGTGATTGAACTTATAAAACATAAAATAAAAAAAATAATGTACCTCAATTACACTTAAACCATACCTTTGAGCCTCACAAGTGTAGTTGGGAAGAGAACAAACATTCTCAATGCCCATTTTACTTCCTAGAGGAACTAGTGCACTAGAGAACTATAGGTCCACAAAATTCAACTAGATCACGCATAATGCCTTAGTGATTCATATGGTTGGACGTAGGGGGTACCTTACTTCTCATCATTGGCACCATTGTTGGGGACCTTTTTTTTGTTTCGTGCACTATCTAGGATTTAGTAAAAATCACTAAAATTGTTGGAATGAAATTGAGGGTCATATCATATTTTACAATTACTACAACAATAATTTTAAAGCACAGGACATTTTTTACCATGTAATTAAAAATGTCTTCTTCTCACAGGAGTGCTTCTCCATCCAAGCCTGATGGAGTTTATTAGCTGGTGCCTCAACAATATCAAATTGTATATGCTTATCCTGATGAGTATGTATCAAACTTCACCTTCATCCTACATTAGGATAAATAGCTATGGTGGTGTAACATGGATGGAAACATTGTGTCTCCACCTAATCGATCTATTCTTATAATGCTTCACCAAGCACTTATCCATCTGGGTCTTCAGGAATGTCACATTGAGTACACTGTGCAAGATACTGATGTTAGGGATTATCATCCCACTAAGGCACAATGTCTCCAAAATCACTAGCTAGAACAACAACATGAATTTGCGAAGGAAAAAGGATTTAATAATTCCCAATTCTTACTAAACCAAAATGATGATGGGGAATCCTTCTCTGGGGGTTTTCCATTTAGTGAAATTCCTCTCTTTGACTTCGATGATGGAGGTCAAAACCAGAACTTGCAGTCCACAATTTACAATCCTGGTTCTAGTAAGAATGGATCCAATGAAAAAGAAGGATATGAAGGGGCAAGTCAAGGCAAGGATGCAGATAAGAAACAAGATTATGATTGTGGTCACGATCACTGAAGGGGTTGTAGTAGGCACTGTGATGATGCTAGTCCTCCTTCCTCTTCATCTTTGTCATCATCATCTTCTTCTTTTGGCTTTGATTATGACCAAAGGAGGCAAGACTGTGATGGAGATGACCGAAATGATTGAAATGGCTGAAATGATTGAAGGGACCATCGGGACAAGCACAATCAAGGATGTGGATATTAAAGAGAGGCACATCACCATGAATGAAGGGGTAATAGAGGGCATTGTAGGAACTATGATCATGGCCTTGATGATCCTTTGCTTACTACTTGAAGTATGCTTAATATTGTAGAGGCAATATGAATTCCAACAAGGCATGTGAAGGATAGTCAGATCAAAAGGCTAGACATGGATAATATTCCTCAATTCGAAAGGGGATATAACTTTGATTTGCAAAACCATCTACAAGATTTTCAAGATGCATGTGCCTTGTAGAACATAGAGAATGAGTGGCAAAAACTTAATTTATTTTCAAGAACACTCATTAAAGAAGTAGAGAACTAGTACCAGTCTTTGGAGCTAGAATCTATTAGATGATGAAGTACCATGCTTGAATTGTTTAATGATAAATATCAAACATACTCCAAAGTGTCCAACTTGAGAAGGAAAATCCAAGAATGAAAATGAGAAACACATGAACCCCTAGATGCCACCATTGGTCGATACTATTCCTTAATGCATAAATGTCCTAATCATGATTATTCTTAACTAGATCAACTTTGTCACATTGTAGATGGGCTTTGATCAGAAACAAGGAGAACCCTTGGTGTCTATGCCCAAGGGTGACTATCGGAATTAAGTGCTCATCAGATACAAAGATTGATTGAACAGGTAGCTAAAGAGGAGGGTGAATTAAGAAAAGGAAAAAATGCAAAAGAGTATAACCATGATCCCTCCATTTGCAAGAGGGATATTTGATTCTATGATAGTAAGGAAAAATTCACATTTGATGAGGTGGTGAATAGGAAAACCTTGTCACACCAAAAATTTCAATTTAAAATTACAACCAAGGTTGATTAGTTATGGGACTACATGGATAGTAGATTTCAAGCTTTCCTAAAAATTACTGAAGAATCCAAAGAACAAGGTAGTGATGATGAGTATAAGAGGCGCAAGAAAGTTAAACGTGCTTATGAAAAAGGTAAGGGTAAGATTGCTACAATAGAAGAAGTTGTAGAAAGAAAATTAGATGATGATGATGGGTGTGACATTTACTAATATGTACATCCTAAGGGATGTTTCCCCATTGTGTCACACTTACAAGATTTTGGGATGTATGCTTTGAATCCACAACTAACACAAAGGCAAGCATCTAGGAGATTACCTTATCTTCAAGGTAATTTTAGACAATTTCATCAACAATAGCAATATTATCCAAGTGAAGCTTCACTGCAACCATATGAGTAGTATCAGTAGTGGTAGCAACTATAATCATGGAAGCTAGCACCACCAAGGTAGTAAGACCCTTACAGACAACCTGATCCATATGGGTATTATGTTTAGTAACCTTTGTCTCCATGTGACTCCTCTAGTCATGTTTCTACTTTCCAATCTCACTACCATCTTTCTAATTATTATCAAACTCATTCTCCACATGAAATAAGGAATACCACCTCTTAGCCTTATCCCCCTCCTATCCCTACACATGTTCCTCTTCCACTCGCATAGCTACCACTTGCTCCGCCTATGCAAGATGAACTACCAACTCAACTACAACAACACAATGCTATGAGGGCTGTTAATTTACAACTACTTGATCAAAGAAAAAACCTTTCTTTCAACTTCATAGTCCACCTAAGCCCTTGATTACACCTGTGGTTGACAAGCCTGTTTCTTCATCTTCCTTTGTATCAAACACCTTTGAGTCCCCTTCAAATCAAAATTTGCCTAGGATCCATACTATCATGCTTACTCATACTATATTTGATTGGATCTATGTTGGAAACCTTCCTAGGAAGTTAGCTAATCCTAGAAGTCCTCTGATTTATTTGCAGATTGCTAAGAATGACTCTTTCAAGGCTCTTCTTGATTTAGGTTCTAGTGTTAATTTAATCTCTCATGAGATGTACACTGCATGGAACTTGAATCCTCTCAAGAAGAGCAACATAAGATTAGAATTTGTAGACCATTCCATCACTGTTCCTTTGAGACTAGTAGAAGACATTATTACCACTATCTATGGGTAGTCTTATCTTGCTAATTTCCTAGTGATCAAAGTGGAGAACTACAAAGGAGATTTTCTAATCATCATGGGAAGGGAATGGATGAGCACTATTGATGCAAGAATAGGCATAAGAGATCTTTCCCTAGAAATATCTAATGAAAATGCATTTAGAAAGATTAAAAAAGAGAGAGAGTTCCATGCATCGTGTACAATGATACAAGGTGAAATTTTGTGTAGAAAGTATGGGCCATGAAATAAGCATCTATCTCTGCATGCAAGCAGTGTGCACCAAAAGTAGAAATTCAAAGGTGTTTGTACGCAGCATCCACAAAAAAAGAGGACATGTAATGGTTGATCATTGATTTTGAAAGTAGTACACTTTGCATGGAATCTACAAAGAGCCTAACATGTGCATATGTCATAGGCATAGACGAACTAGAGCAAGATCATCATCAACTCTCTCATGATACAAATGATGATACCTACAAGGGAGTGTTGGAAATTCCTAAAAGTTTCAAGTAAGAGCCCCTTGAACTGAAAATGCTACTTGCTGGAATAGAATATGTGTTTTTAAAAAATGGGAAGCTAGTCAAAATCAATGCAAATCTTGCTCTAGAGCAAAAAAAGATGTTGTTGAAGGTAGCTGAAAAATGATTAGCAGCATGTTCTTGGTTATATCCTAAACTCATAGGGATTGATCCTAGGATATGCTAGCATCACATCTACATTGATCCAGCCATGAAGCCAAAAAGATAGCTATAGAGGTGATTAAACCCCACATTGAAGTAGATCATCGAGGAAATTGAACAACTCCTCAAGGTGGGGTTCATTTATTTCATTGCAGATAGTGAGTGGGTTAGTCCACTCATGATTGTGCCAAAGAAAGGAGGTAAGTGGTGGGTCTATATTGATTTTCAACTACTGAATATGGCAACATTCAAAGATCATTTTCCATTGCCATTTGTTGATTAGGTATTGGACACAATATCTGGGCATTGCTACTGCAATTTGCTAGATGGTTATAGTGACTATAACCAAATTCAAATTGCACTAGAGGACTAGGTAAAGATAACATTCACAAGTCCTTAGGGGACTTTTGCATATTGCAAGATGCCATTTAGTCTATGCAATGCTTCTGTTACATTCCAATTCTTGGTTTTGAGCATTTTTCAATAGCACATCGGTAGTGGTATGGAAGTCTTCATGGATGACTTCTCCACTTATGGAGCTACATTTGAGCAAGCCTTTGACCACCTTAAGAAAGTGATAAAATGATGTGTGGAAACCAACTTGTGGCTTAATTGGAAAAATGGTCACTTAATGATCCAAAAGGAATTGTATTGGGGCATAGAATATCATAAGTAGGAATTGAGGTAGACCTTCAAAAAATAACGATCATCCAAGGAATAACTTGCCAACAAGAAATTGTTAAAGATGTTCAATCATTTCTTGGGCATAGTAGCTACTATTGGCAATTCATAGAGAATTTCTCTAAGCTCACAAAAGTATTGGTGGAGCTAACAAAGAAATATGCTCCCTTTGTCTAGACTATGGAATGTGAAAAAGCATTCCAATAGATAAAAGAGAAACTTGTAGAAACTCCAACCCTACAAGCACTTGACTAGTCTAGACCATTTCATATCATGACGGATGCATCTAACTATGCATTGGGGGCTATGCTTACATAGTTAGATGACAAGAAACATCCATACTACATCCACTATACTAGCCAAAGTATTGTGGTGCACAACTAAACTACACCACTATAGAGAAAGAGCTAATGGCAGTGATGTTTTCTCTAGAAAAATTTAGGCATTATGTGCTTTGATACAAGGTGTTTGTGCACACAGATCATAGTTCCATCCTCTTCTTAATGAATAAGCCAACAGTGAGCCCTTGTATCATATGGTGGCTGGTGATCTTGTAGGATTTCGATCTTATGATGGTAGATTAAAAGGGCATTGAGAATGTGGTCGTTGATCACTTGTCTCAGTTATGATGGGACAACATAAGGGAAGAAAATCCACTATCTGATATGTTTCCTGATGAACTCCTATTTGCTAAGGCTATAATTGAATAATTTCCTAATAAGCCTAAATGGTATGATGGAGTTCTTACCTATCTTCTCACTTAGGAGATGCTACAAGGGTTGGACCATCAGAAGAAACAACAGTTTCTTCACTAGGTAAAACACTTCATGGAGATTAATAGACAACTATACAAGATATGCATCGATGACCTAGTTTATTGGTGTGTCCTTGATGCCAATCAACTACATGTTCTCTAAGATGCTTATGAAGGTCCTTGCAGAGGACACTGTTGGGAGATGCATGACCATTAAAATCCTGATGGTAGAGTACTATTGGCCAATAATCTTTAGGGATGCTCACCATGATATATGGTCTTGTGAATGATTCCAACAAGATGATGGAATGGCTACTTGAATGGATGGACCACAATAATGGATTCAACCACTAGAACTCTTCAACATATGGGGCATTGATTTTATGGGTTCCATCACACCCATGTAAAATGGAAAAGTGTACATTATAGTTGCTACTGACTACTATATAAAATGGGTAGAAGTTGTAGTCATCATTGATTGTACATCTTCTACTGCTACTTGATTTGTACAAAAAATGTTGTAAATAGGTTTGGTGTGCCACATGCATTAATTTCTAATAATAGAAATCACTTTATAGGCACTACTTTTTGGAAGCTCATGCAATGCTTGGGGGTTGAATATAAACTTACAACACCATACTACCCCTAAGACAATGGTCAAGCTAAGGTTACCAATAGGGAAATCACAAGGATTTTGATAAGAATTGTTAGTAAATAAAGGAAATACTGGAGCACAAAACTCAATGATGCCCTTTGAACTTACCATTCAACATGGAAACTTTCTATAGGCTATTCTCCCTATGAGCTTGTGTATGGAAAATTACCAATACTTCCTATTCAATCTGAGCTCCGTACACTTTCAACAAGTTGTGAGCTTGACCTTAACTTAAGTATAGCACAAAAAGAAATACTAATGAATCTCAACCTGCTAGACAAAAATCGATTAGTAGCCCTATCATCTAATGAGTTGCATAAGGCCTACAATAAAAAGTATCATAACCTTAAAATCAGAAAAGTCAAATTTCAACCAAGAGATAAGGTTCTTTACTAGAATCGCACACACATACCTCAATGAACTAAGTTCCAAACATTGTGGGAAGCACCTTATATCATTTACAAAACTTTTCCTTCTAGGGTCATGATGATCTATAAACCTAAGAGCCCAGACAAAAAATAACTCGTCAACATCCAACAAATCAAACCTTTCCATGAGCATAAGCTAGAAAATATGACAAATGTCTCATTGTATGGACAACCATACTCCATATTTTGGATCTCCTCCTTTTAACTTAGTCATGGGGGAGATGGCCACCCATGCTAACCATATAAGAGGCTTCTTAGTTTTTCAATTTTTTGTTTTACACATTTTTTATTTTAAATCTTCTTGTTTTCATGTTATTAATCTTTTCTAATTTTTGTTTTACACCATTGTTAGTGCATTTTCTATTTCTTAAATATTTTACATTTTCTTTTATATTTTATTTTATTTTATTTATTTTGTTTTTTTTTTGTGTGACTTTCTAACTTTTTGTTAATAAGTGCCAGGTACAATGGTAATGCATAGCTTGATGGTGGTATGTACATTTTTGTTATTTGATTGTTGATGTTTGGTTTTTGGCTTTGAATTCCATTACGGATAATTAGGACATGGTTTCTTTTTCATGCAATAGGCAATGAGCCCACAACATTCACCTATTCACAAACTCTATGGTTATCTTTGTTTTGGAAACATGCAGTTCTTTTTTCATTTATAAAACTTTAATAAATTTGTGACCTCAGTAGTTTCTAGAATTGGAAAGGATTCAAAGGTTTTAACACGGTGTGGCTTCAGGGAGATTTGGTATTATTTGTGCCTTTTTGTTTGCTTGGGTGCATGTGTGTTTTCATGGATTTCTTACCATTTTATGTCAACCAATAAAAAGAAGCTAAATAAGTCTTTGCATAGTGTGGTTCTCATAAAAAAAATGATGGGAATTCAAAGCACACTTGTTAGACAAAATAAATGCATACATATTTGCATGGTGTGCTTTTCATTTCAAAAAGAAGAAGAAAAGAAGAAAATGATGGGAATTCAAAGCACATCCCTTAGAAAAAATAAACAGGATACAAGCACTGGTTATGGGACTAGTCCCCTCTAACTAAGGCCCTTTCTCACTTTCTACTTCTCTTTTCTTCTTTAATAAGGAATAGTGGTTATTTTATGGGAGCACTCTTGTGTCTCAAGGGATGGAGTTGTCTTAGAATCATAATGCAAAGTCACTAAATGTGGTTGGTTTTGGTCTGGACTAAGGATGAATTCTATCAAGTCATTTAACCACAAAGTCCATAAAGGGCTTCATCTGACCTTACTCAGCAACTCCATTCCACTCTCTCTCATCCATCTATGCTTTCCATGTCTCACCTCACTACCGGTTTCATGTTCTTATTCAATGTCTTGGTTTGATATGTTGGAATTCTTAGTTAGTTTCTTTTGGGTTTTTGTACTTAACCTTCTATAACCATTAATCATCCATGGAGCCCATGGACTCTTTGGTTTGAAGTTATGCAAGGGCATAAAAGGCTTTTGGCTACTTTGCAGAGGACCCACTTGCATATCATTTGGTTCAGTTAGTTAAGTTCTCTATCCTTAGACACTCTCTTTTTTATTATTGTGAATTATTACACCCTCAAATATTTTCCTTGTGTTGAACTTTTTTAGAATTTAATGGATTGCTTATCTATTTTACCTATTTATCAGCCTTCCCACTAACACTACTAAAGGAATCAATCTACCACAATCATAACCTAGTCAAGTGTAACCATCAATAACACAAGGCATTTAATAGCTATGTATTACACATTGCATAATAATTCATGATCTTGTTGTCATTGTAGTGGGAAGCATGGATTGGAACTGGGAGTATCTTCACCAAGGATGATGTGGCAGTACCATACAATGAGGACCGTTCATTATTTTTGGATCTTCTCTTTCGCTCTTTAGCTACCAAAAGGCATTGGATGTTAGTTTTCTCAGGGGTGTTCACTTCTCTTATCATGAACATCCAATTTTATAAAAATTGTAACTCTGTATACTTGGGCACTTAGAATTTGTTGTTCCATTTGAGTCAGTTTCTATGTTAGTCAATAATCCCATACCTACCTAATATTTTATAAAGAACTTGTTTCTTTCCTTCTTCACCCAAGGATGAATTTTAATTTAGTCATGGGGGTATGATGAATCACATTGTTTTCATCTGCTCTAATGTTGGGTATCCGACATTGGGGTCTAGATGCAACATCAGGTATCCAATGTTTGGGGGTATACGTTGGCCTATAAATATAGCACCTGGATCCTAATTTAGAATGAGCTTTTTAAATTTTTAGTCAAAGTAGCAAAAGGAGTCTAAGTGTGTATGGTTCTTTGTTCGAGCACTGATGTACCTAAACATAATAGTGTGACAGGAATAAAAATGAACTCTTTTGATAATCCTTATAGCACCGAGAATAGATTAATGTTTTCTTTAATGCACTTTACTTTAATGCATTTGAATTAAGTAGTTACTTTTTAGTTGTTAATGAATATAAGCATGACCACTTCAAGCATACATATAGTACTTGGTAACCCAACAATGCTTAACATTTGGTAGCCCAGTAGCACTATATGTGTTTAGGAAAGTGGGACAATCACTTATGTTAGGCTAGTTAGACAGTAGAATAATTAGATATTTTTTATTCCTCTATCTTTCATTTTTGTTGTAGGTAATTAAACTTATATAACATAAAATGAGAAAAATCATGTACCTCAATTACACTTAAACCATACCCTTAACCCTCACAAGTGTAGTTAGATAGACAAAGAATGTTCTCAATGCCCATTTCACTTCCTAGAGAAACTAGTGCACTAGAGAACTATAGGTCCATAAAATTTGACTAGATCATGTGTAACGCCTTAGTGATTCATATGGTTCGGTGTAGGGGTACTTCATTGCTCATCAATTGTGTTAATTTTTCTTGTTCTGTTGTCTCTCTTGTGAATAAAACAATCATGTTTCCCATTAAGGTGAGGTTTTCTCTATGTTGTCAAGTTGTAAGGGGCTGCTTATTTAGACATTGAGACCATGACATCCATCCATCCATTCCATTAATAAGAGGTACTTTCCCTGGTCATAATGATAATCTTTTCCATCACACAACCTAATAATAAATCTATGATCATTGTGTTTGGATAGAAGAGTATAGAGCTAAGGAAGAATGTGAAGGATATGACATGAAGGGGATTTGTGAATTCTCTTTGGCCACTTCTATATGTTCTAATCATGTTGTTGAGGTTGTAATCATATCCATGTAGATCTAATGAAAAATGGAAGTAAGAGTAACCTAAAATGGAATTGAATAAACTTTTATGGGTCCCATTAGAAAGACATGTACCCATGCCTAAAGGTTGGTAGCTTCTCAAAATCAAAAAAAGAGAGTGAAAAAGAAAAATAAATAAATAATGTGCCATAATAAAGCTTCTCCCTTCCACAAAATGCCAAGTGATGTTACTCCTTGTAACTTTGATAGTCTTATGGTTATTTTCCAATGTGATGAAATGATGTGGTGTGACTTCAATGTGGTTTGGACTTGGTTTGAATCTTGGAAGGAATGACTCATGAGTATTTAACCATTCATAACACATAAGGTTTCCTTGCGACCATGGTGAGACACCTCATGCCCCAATTTCTGCAATCCTTTCTACTATCCATCTCACCTTATTGTCCGTGTGATCATAACTTGTGGTTTTTGTGTAACATAGAGTTATTATCTCAAAGTGGTGGTTTTAACATGTGTGTTTTGTTTCATAGATATGCATTGCATTCAAGACCTTTAATGCCTATGAACATTTTTAGGTGTGGTTACACAAGGGAATCATAGGCTCAAGCTTGCTTTGGGGAGGATCCACTTGTGTAACTTTTATGACTTGTACTTGTTTGACACACCCACATCATTTTGCATGTTCCAAGCCCTTAATTGTTATACTTTGTTGTTTCTTGTTGCATATCACTTGGTCTATCCACAACTGCAATTTAATGCCCATATTTCTTGCTCATTTTTGTGCTTTTCATGTCGACGACTCCATCTTATCACACTTTCAGTGCCTCAAATTGATGTTTCCACTTACCCAAAACTCTAGACCTAACCTCAAACCTTCCAACACATCAGAGAGCTTTAGCTTGCGTGCTTAGCTACCCCATTTAGTGAGAACCCATAGACCCCAACACTACATACCCAACATCAGGTTTGATGTAATGTCATGTACCTGACGTTGGGTCAAATGAAAAGTATATATGACCCCCATGATGATCTAACTTCATTTTCCTCATTTGCCACTAGGGGAGTTGTTCAAATTTTCTCTCACACCTCAAAGCTCTACACACTCATCTAAAACTTGTGATATCTAGCTTTCAACCGCTTCGATTTCTATACTATTTAAACCTACCTAAACTTTGAGTGTTTAAGTTNTTGTTGAAATTTGCTATTGTTGTGAAAGTACTATAAGGGTAAGAGTGTTAGGAACTTCGGTTGTTATCATGAAAAATCAATTGTATTAATGCCAAAAACCTAAAATATTTCACCTTAGGAACCATAACCATCATTATAAGCCACATATAAGGAAAAAGAAACCAATTGCAAAGGGTCATAAATGACGATAGACACTTGTTGGGGATTTTTCTTGAAAAATTTTCTAACTTTGTAGTCATATGCATTAAGAACTTAATGAACTAAGGTAGTGAGTTAGGTATAAACTAATTAATGATGATGATTACAACCTTAGTAACAACTTGATCTTTTCTTGACTAAAAATGGCCCCAAAAAGAGGCACATAGGTTGAACCCTCATAAAAAGCTGCTAAGCGTCCATGAGGTGACCACAACTAGCAAGGTGAACATGTTGAACATATAGACCAGGAAGCCCAATCCTTCAACATTTACTAAGAGGTGCCTGCTACTGGACAATCGGTCCAAGGAGAGGTTGTAGAACCATAGGACCCTAAGCAGGAACAATGTCTCACATTCCCCCTTGATTTCCTTATTACCATTCAAGAAAAGTTGGGCATGGTAGAAGTTAGGGCAGAGCATGCAAAAGTAGAAATACAAAGACTACAACAAGAGCTAGCTACCGTAAGAGTTGAATGATGGGATCCTACCAATTTTGTTGTACTTGACCAACTAGGACAATTTAGGATGGAGTAAATAACGAAGCTAATGAAGGAGAATGTAGCTACTAAACAAGAAAAAGATAAGGTGGTTTGGAATACCTTTGTTGTTGATGTGCAATCCCACATGTATAAAAAGGCATTGACCACTACAAGAAGAAAACAAGTAGCTCACCACAGATAACTCAAGTATGACCATAGTTGAGAAGAAAAAGAACATTCTTAAGGATAACATCCATTAGTTGAGAGAACAACTGGTCAGGGCCAACCAGGATATTAGTAGATTGGCTAGGGAGAATAGAACCCTCTCAACGGAGGAGGTCTGTGCTATTCACGAAAAGTTAGCAATTGAAATTAGCATGTGGCAAAATGAGGTCAAAACCATGAGAAATTAGTGACCAAGTAGGCATGTACAAGCATATAAATGAAAAAAAGATCTAGATGGCCAAAGCCCACATTAGTTTCTTATCATTAAAAAATCCTAAGTGGCAACCCATCTTGGATAGCTATGTGTTGGTTCATCAAGCAGAAGTCAAAAATAAAGACCTATAGATAGAAGATTTGAAGGAATACATGGTGTTAGCTAACCTTAGATATACTAACCTTTCCATGTTAACAGTAGGTCACCCTTAGAATGAGCCAGAAAAGTAGGTAATGACCACCTATGCCTTATATGAAAAAGAGTTTGTAGATTGAAAGGATTCTTTGTAGAAGCTACAGGCGGCAAACTTAGAATTAGAGGTGGTTAAAGCTAGCTATCAAGGAGAGAAGGACATAGCCTTAGACCTAGCTAGAAGATTAATTGATTATCATGAACTCAAAGATAGAGTTAGGGCCTTTGAAGAAGAATGATGATAGTTCGTGGCATGGTATGTAAAGGAAAGTTAGATGTTCCTACAACTACCATATCCTATGGATGTATCGATGCTAGCACACATCAGCTCAGTAGCCTGGATGGTACATGACCCAAGGATGGAAGAGGAGAAGTTGTAGGTGTTTCTGAACCATTACAAATTTCAAAGGCCTAGCAATAAAGAGAAGTAACCAATGGAGGAGCCACCACCTCTAGGCACCACATGAGCTTTTCAATTTTTGTTTTGTTTCTATTTTGTAATAATGTGTTCCATTTTTGTATTATACCATTGTGGCATGCAAGAGTCAATTGTTTTATTTATTGTTTAAGTTAGTTAATAATTCCATGCCTTCCTAATATTTTGTAAAGAACTTGTTCCTCATTTTTTTAACTCAAGAATGAGTTTTCATTTAGTCAAGGGGGTACGATAAATCATGATTTGTCAGGCCCTAAGGTCAGATAGCTAACATTGGAGCCCCGATGTTGGGTACATGATGTCGAAGTCAAGAAGTGATGTCAGACATCAAACATCATCTCTTCTAGGCTTGCATATAAATACAACACTTGGGTGCCCGATTGAGATAGGTAATAAGCAATGAAGAAGATGGTTTTAGTTTTTAGTTTTTGATAGTCTTTCTTAGAGTCTTATTATTCTGAGTGCATGCCTTTAGTGTGATGTTTGTAATCATACAACACCTTTGTTTGAGTGTGATGTACTTAGAAACATTACATAACTAGCAATAAAGATCAAGATTACTCCTATCATTGAAGCATCCACTTAGATTATTATTAATTTAAATTGTCAATTATTTACTATTTGCTTTAGTTAAATGTTTCCATTTACTGCTATTTACTATTATTGTTATTAAGTGGAATGTGGACATCTTACTCACAAGCATTTAAGTGTAAGTACTTGGTAATCCAGTAGTGTATTGTTTGGTACACCTAGTGACATATGCTTGGAAATCCCAGAAGTAGTCTCATGAAGTCTAAGGCATGTATGGATGATTAAGAGTGGATACTCATCACACATAGGCTAGTTTAGATCTTATTTTCCATTGTTCATTAGCTTAGTTAATTCATCTCTTTGTCATCATTAGGGGTAGCATAGAATTAGACAACATCATATGCCTCACTTTAGACTAAACCATACATGACAAAGCTACTTCTAGTCCAAGTGGGATGATAGTGAACTATGATCAAAGCATAACAATCTAGATACCATAACTAGTCCCATCTATAGAATTCAACTAAATCGTGCATGAACGCTTGCGATTCATATGGTTGGGCATAGGGGTACCTCACCACTTATTAATCATTATAGGCTCTTACAACTATTAAAATGTCAAAATTTGTCAATTTCTAGTTCAAGGCATTTTGATAGTCCTAAAAATATCATTTTTGGTCATTTTCCAAAATTTCCATTACCTAGAGGTTAGGGATCACTTTTGAAAGGTGATTCATTTTTCAGGAAAATTTGAAAATAATATAAAATATTTTTCATGACCTTATCTGGAAGAATTGCAAGGATGCCTTGTTATCTATGTTGGTGTTCAAACTAACTTTGCCTTCTAGACTGTCATCATCTAGAGTCATCAGGTATTGAAACATGAAAAACAATCCAAAATGCTAGTTCTATTGTTGAATTATAAGTAGAATTAGGAACAAAAACAAAACATGATCAAAACTAGTCAAGATGTGTTCAAACTTTGTGAAAACATTTAACTAACATCCTATGCATAAAAAAATATCTCAACATAAAAAAATATCTCAAAGATGATCCAAATTGTAGAAAATAATTTTAAAATATTTAGATATGAGAGTTTAGGAAAATCAACAAACTATTGTTGAACAAATAGAATTAGTCAAGTGAATTTGCACTAAACACAAAACCAAAACTCAAAGGAGTAAAAAACAAAATTACCCTATCAAGAATTAATAACACTATAGCAAAGGATCCCTGCAAGGCTTTGATTTCCTGACAGGCTGCAAATCCTAGATAAAACAACATATGAACAATGGGATATAAATAAGATTTGAAATGGCATTTGAAAATATGGATTACTGTAGGTCTTGGTTGACAATGTAGATCTAGTTGGTTGTAGATTTATATATAGCTAGCTTCTATCTAATTTCACAAAATATCCATTTCTTGCTTAGTCTCTTAGATGTTGGCAAGATAATGCAAAAGATTACTCTCAAGGAAAATTTATCTAGTTTATAAACTTATAATGGTATGGTAGCATTTAGCAAGGTGCTCTCTTATGATAAAAACTAAATAAAAAAGAAATTCTAATTTCTAAAAATATTTTTAAATCTTATTTTAACATTGTTTGGTACCTAGCCACATTTCCTATGAGAAAAGTTAAGAATTATATCTAAATATAAGGTAATATTTATGGTTAAGCCCAACTAAAAAGTATAACTAATGGAAGGTTGACCCAAGACCTTCTAAAAGCGTAAGCTAGAAAGAAATTAAAAAACATAAAAAAATATAGTTTTATCAAAAATACAAATTATCCAAATAGGTATACTAAATCAAAGTAGCATCCCATATGCTAATGACCCATCCAATGCTTAATACCTCGTAACTCAAAACTCCAACATAAGGGATTAATGTACATGTAACAAATTAAAAGATAATTTAAAATACCAAAAATATTAAAAAGTACCAAAATATAGAAATTATAAAAATACTACCATATGGAAAAAGTATTAGAATTAATAAAATAAAAAGAAAGAAAAACGTAATAATAAATCTTACAATATTTAAAAAGTAAAAATGTTAATAAAAAGACATAACTCACAAAGCATAGTCAATATAAGAAAGGGATAACAAACATACATATAGGTTAGCAAACAAAACATTAGTAGTTCAAATCACAATCATACCAAGGGGTAAGAGGTATCTTAGGGAGGGGTGTTACAAATTCTATCATAGCATCTAAGAAGAAGATAATTCAATTTCTTGTCAAGGACATGGAAGAGATGTATGAGGGTTTTCTAATTGATTTTTGAGAAACTTGATGAGTTGGAAGAAGATAAGGAAAAAAAGCCATCATCTTCAAAAAGATCTAAGCAAGATGTAAAGTCTAGGATTTCTTTGTTCAATGGTCATCATTCCATGCCTAGTTTGGAAGATGATATTCCTATTAATTTTAAATACTTTAAATATGAGGACAAGGTTAAAAAAGAGGAGGTTCATCATTCTTCAAGAGTTTTGCATTAGGCACAAAGATCAAGAATTCCAAGTGGAAGGAACATTAGGCCTATTTCAAGGCAACAAGGACAAATTGAGGAAGAAATAAAGATCACTTTTTCCAAGGACTTCAGACATGCTAGAAGGATGTCACATGTTGAGGTCAAAACCTTTAATGGAATGGAAGGTACTAATTCCTTTACTGCTTTGTTTAAAATGATTAACAAGTATTTTGAAATTGAGGATGTTCATGAGAAATGAAGAGTGTCATATGTTGAAACCAAATTAAAGGGTATGACACAAGTTTGGTGAGAAATAGAAAGACATACTTATTTGATTAACCATTACTCACCCATCAAAGATTGGTTACTTATGCAATATTTGATAAAACAAAAGTTTGATAAGTCCTAACATAGGCAAGAAGCAATCCAAATGTTCAAATATTTAAGACAAGATAAAAATTCTAGAAACTACTACTATAACACCTGATGAATCGTGGTTTGCTAGGCCCCAATATAAGTACATGATATCAAGTACAAGATATCGGGTACCCAATATCTCAACCTAGATACGATATCGTATACACGATATCGTGATTCCTATGTTGGCCTATAAATATAGCACTTAGGCACAAAAGGAGGAGTCTTTTTGTTGGTAAGTCTTTAGGTTGAGTCTTTTTGTTAGTTTTTAGTTAGTTTTCAATTCCTTTCCTTTCCCAAGTGCATACCTGTAGTGTGATGCTTGTAATCGTATGGAACCTTTCTTCAAGTGTGACGTACTTGGACACACACATGATCAGCAATAAAGATCAAGATTACTCCATCATTGTAGCATTCACTTAGCTTTTAATTTGTTTTTATTATTTATTATTTATTGTTATTTTCTATTATTTTCTTAGTTAATATTTCTTTTATCATCATTTACTATTCCTGTTGTTAACACAAAATGATTATGACTTAATCACGAACATTTAAGTGTAACTACTTGGTAACCTAGTAGCATATTTAGGAGTGCTCAAGTAATGTGCACTTGGTAATCCTAGAAGTAGTACATGAGGTCCAAGATGCATACGGATGATTAATGATAGATGCTCATTGCACTTAGGATTACCATAGATTTCATTTTCCATTATCCATTAGCTTAATCAAGATTATTTCTCATTGTCCTTAGGAATAGCATAGTGTTAGAAATCACATCATACACCTCACTCTAGACTAAACCATACATGATAAAGAAAATACTAGTCCAGGTGGGAAGACAACAAACTGTGATCAATGTATAATTATCTAGGTGCCACAACTAGTCCATCTGCAGAGTTCAACTGGATTGCATGTACACGCTTGTATTAGTATGGTTGAGCGTAGGGGTACCTTGCTGCTCATCATTAGCACTATTGCCAAGGACGATGCTAGTTATCTAGATTAGTTATATCATACAAGATCACTGTAATAGGGTATTAATGATATATCTTTTAGGAAAAGAAATTAAATTCAATTAAGTCCCCCACAATTCACAACAATGTCTCTTTCACAAGATAGTGATAATGCAACATCTAGTGAGGCAATTCATTGGAGAACCAATGAAGAAATTTGGAGTACTCAATCTTATGCAGGAGTTTCATATGTTCATAGACACCCCAACAATACTTAAGGACTTTTATCATCCAACTTAGACACCTCTAGTGAAGATGGGACATCCCCTAGAATGAGGAGGCCCGTAAGGCCTAGGACCTTCTCAATGGATAGCAAGAGTACATCAGGGGATGATTGGGAGACTTACAAAGGTCATGATGAGTTTTTTAGTTTCCTCTCTTTCTTTTCTCTTTCAACATCGGGTTGTGACATGGATGACTATTTCTCAAGGGGTCAGTGTAGAAATAAAAATTGAACTCATAGGCAAAATCAAGAACACCAACATGAACAAAGACAACATTGTCCCAAGTCATAAACTCACAACCTACTTAGTGATGATGAACCCCTGTTGGCCACTAAGAGCCTAATGCATATAACAGAGGCTATTCAAATATGCCACAGGCATCATAAGAAAAGCCATCTACCTAGGCTTGACTTAAAGAACTTTCCCAAGTTTTTAGGAGGCTATGATTTAGATCTACAACATCATTTACAAGCCTTCTACAATGCCTGTTGATGAGACACAGATTGCACAAGCCACGATATTGCATCCCCTACGATATCACGTATGCGATATCGCGTCTTTCCCTACGATATTGCGTACGCGATATTGCGATCTACTGCCATATCTATAAATAAGAGGTGGCACTCCCCTCATTTCTCATCCTGGCTAGAAGTAGCAAAGCTCTAGCAGTTTGAACACTCCAGAGTTAGATTAATTTCCCATGTGCCCGAAGTAGGAGTCCTAGAGTGAACGGCTCTTTATTCGAGCAACTTTGTAACTTGAACACAAGTTGTGTATGACAATAAAGAAGAACTTGATTGGATAAACCTTGCAGTACATGGTTTTATTTATTATTATTTATTACTTGTTGTTAGTGCACACGAGTACGACTTGATTACAAGCATCTACGGATGTGTACGGCTAGTTAAGGAATCAGCTGCTTGTCGCAACGCGGGAGTACAACTTGATTACGAGCATTGTGACTACTTGGTAACCTAGTAGCGTATTCCAAGATCTGTGCTTGGTAATCCTAGTGGTAGTCCAATGTGTACGGCTAGTCAAGGAATCAGCTACTCATCGCATTAGGCTAGAACGTGGGATAAGTACGACTTGGCTACGAGCATCCATGGGTGTGTACGGCTAGCCAAGGAATTAGCTGCTTATAACACTTAGGCTAGCTAGGTGCCTCAGTACGACCACTTCGAGCACGTGCGTTACGTGTGGTGATCTCAGTAACGATTACCGTTTGGTAGCCACAGTTGCACAGTTCAGGGTGTGTACGGTAAGTGGGAACGGATGTTGACACTAGTTAATTTAGACTTAGGTCCTTAGTTAGAGTTAGTTAGTTTCTCAACCCTTTCCCTAATAGCTTAGGAGATAAACCAAAAAAATACCAAAAAAATCATATACCTCAGACTTGCTTAACCATACACCGTGACACATACAAGCAAGCCTGGGAGGACAATGAACGATTAACCCCAAGTGTTTCTTGTGGCGTTAAGGCATTTAGTCTGCGGAGTTCGACTGGATTGCGCGTACACGCTCATATTTGTATGGTTGAGTGTAGGGGTACCTTGCCACTAATCATTGGCGCCGTTGCCAGGGACTAAGTGTTTTTTATGCCAATTAAACATAAGGGATATCACTTACATCATTGTGAGCCTGAACGAAGCTTCAGGTTAATCAGTTAATTAAGAACATAATTAACAGGAAAAAACAGCACACCATTAGGATGGCTTCTTCTCATGAAATTAACTCACCTAAGGACAATACAGAAGACATTCAGCATCATATGCATAACCGAGACCAGCCATGTCCTAAACAATCTAAGATCACATATACTCATCCCAATGAGTATGTATCAGATTTTACCTTTATTCTCCATCAGGATGAACAACTACGGTGGAGAGATCTACAAGGTAACATTGTGTTACCCCCAGATCGAGCAACCCCTAACATGCTTTTCCGTGCCTTAGCACAGATCAACATGCAAGAACTGTTTGCGGAATACATTTTGGATGACCATGACACAAGGGATTATCATCCCATAAATGCCGAACGTATTCGGGACGAAAGGAAGGAGAGCCAACATTCATTGTTGAAGGGCAGGGTCCCCCATGTCATTAGTGAAATAGGAGACAAGGAACCCCTCACAATGGGTTTCTTAGAAAATGATGTTCCTCCTCCTCACTCTGGTGAAGAGGATAGGCATCAGGGCCTTCAATCAACTGTACATGCTACAGGATCTGATCCCCGTCAGCACCAACTGTTCATGGCAGGAACACTCACACTAAGGACGGACACTTAGATCGTTACAACGATCGGGGCCAAAGTAGCCGAAGAGAAGGTAAGAAACATTGCCATGGCAATGGATCCCCTCCCTCTTCTCCTTCATCTCACCACTCACACTCTCCTTCCACATATGGGTGCAACCATCATGAGCATAAAGGGGAGGATAAAAGTAAAAAGGATGAAAGGCCTTGACAGGAAGGTCAAGAGGAGTTAGGACAAGGGAAAGGACGTAGGGAGAGTAGGGAACCACCACAAAGACATCACAGACATCATGAAAGAGATGATCATGACGAACCCCTACTCACAACCTGAAGCATGCTAGACATCTTAGAGGCAGTTAGAATCCCCACAAGGCATTTAAAGGACAGTAGGATCAAGCATTTGGACATAAATAATATCCCACGTTTTGAATGGGGATACAATGCTGATCATCAACATCATTTATAGGCATTCCATGATGCCTGTGCCTTGCAAAATATAGATAATGAGTGGCAGAAGCTCAAGTTGTTTCCAAGGATACTCATCAAAGAAGCAGAGAGCTGGTACTGGTCCTTAGAACCAGAAACCATCAGGAGGTGGAGTATGATGCTTGAACTATTCAACAACAAATATCAGACGTACTCCAGAGTGTCCAATTTGTAGAAGTAGATCCAAGGCTAGAAACAAGGTAGCCCATGAAGTTGAAAGGTTGTTGGAACAAGTAGCGCAAGAAGAGGGTGAGCTACAGAAGAGAGAAAGTGTGGAAGAATACAACCATGATCCCTCCCTTCGCAAGAAGGGAGTGAAATTTTGTGATGAGGAGGATAGGTCACCACTTGAAGAGTTGGTGAATCGGAAAATCATGCCAATCTAGAAATTAACAACCGAGGTATCGGCTAGGGTAAACCAAATGTGGGATTCCTTAGACTCAAGAATAGAAATAGTCTTGAAAATTGTAAAAGAGTCTAAGGTAGAGCAAGGTAGTGACAAAGGCAAAACCAAGCGGAGAAACTTAAGCCTTGCACATAACAAGGGTAAGGGGAAAATTTCTATCTCCGATGAGGCTGTAAATTCTGATTTAGACAATGATAGTGGATGTGAGGTCTGCTACTATGACCATCCTAAGGGATGTTGCCTAATTATCTCACATCTGTAGGAGTCTGGGGTGTATGCATTAAATCCAAGACTTAATCAACAGCAAACACCCCAAAGGTTACCTTACCCACAAGGTAACCCAAGGCAGTTTTACCAACCCTTGACATATTACCCAAGTGGAATGCCTCCACAGCCCATCAGACAACATCAGCAGTTGCAATACCCACAGTCATGGGGGATGCCACCGCCAACACATCAATACCCTTACTGGCAGCCTGATCCTTATGGTTATTATGTGCAGTAGTCGGTTTCTCCAGGTGACTCTATGGGTCACACTAGCCCCCAACATCACTACCAAGCTTGGGAGTACTTCAGAAGGACTCCTTCTCCTCTGGGAGACATCTCACATTCAGTTCATCCTCTAACTCCACCCGCACCTCTTCCACCTATAGTTCCCATACAACCTGCTCCAACAATGCAAGGGGAATTACCTACTCAACTGCAGCAATGTAATGCCGCGAGAGCTGTAAATATTCAGCGTGTAAATATCCAATCAGGTACTAGTTCTGGCGACAACTGTACAAAGAAGAGACCCTTTTTCAGAACTAGGAGCCTAGACAAACTCTCGCAACAACAAGCGGATGGGTACATGTATAGGCCTCTAATCACTAATGCTTCGGAGAACCCTTCAGTCCAAAGGAGTGTAATGCATATAGTTATGTTAACGCATATAGTAATTGACTGGATCAAAGTTGGCCACCTTCCAAAGAAATTATCAGATCCAGGAGTCTCCTTAGTTTACCTTCAAGTCGCTGGGAATGAACCCCATAAGGATCTTCTCGATTCAGGTTCTGGGGTTAACTTAATCTCACAAAAATTGTATAAGACCTGGAACCTGCCTCCACTCAAGAAGAGCAACGTTCGCCTTGAGCTGGCTGACCAGTCCATCACCATTCCCTTGGGATTGGTGGAGGATGTTATTACCACTGTGTGTGGTTGGTCCTACCCAGCTGACTTTCTAGTGATCGAAGTGAATAATAACAAAGCGGACTTCTCAATTATAATGGGAAGGGCATGGCTAAGTACAGTAGACACATGCCTTAGGATCCGTGATCTTTCCTTGGAAATCTCTAAGATAAACATATGTGGAAAGATCGAGAAGAGGATAGTTCCATGCATCACATATAGTGATTCATTGGGTGATGACATGGAGGAAATGTCTCCATGTAATAGGTGTGCCCAAGAAACTTTGCAACAAAGATGCCTGTATGTAGCAACCACACAAGAAGTAGTAGACACCTCGTGGTTAACAGCTCCTCGTAGGAGCAGAAAAATATGCATGGAACGAACTGAGGAAACGCATGCCAACAACCATGGCATAGACGCATTGGAACATGA
>MNCI01033474.1:1625868-1660634 GCA_015680685.1 Gnetum montanum
GGTGACTGGGCATTTCTCAAACTAAGGAAGGACTCAAGGATTGCAAAGGGTGTGACTTCAAGGGAACTTGATGCTTTTGTGTTGGTCATTCACTTGGGTGCTTGGTTGTTTTCTTCTTGAGTTTTCTTACCGTTCTGATGTTACCCAATAATTGGAAGTTGAGCCAATAAAAATAAAGAAGTCTTTGCATGGTGTGGTCCCCATGCATAAAAACACAAAACATAAAAAAAAAAAAACAAAAGTGAGGATTCAAAGCACACCCCTTAGATGGAATAAAATTTGGGCTGCAAGCACTAGTTATGGAACCAAAGTGTTCCCTCTAACTAAGGCCCTTCTCGCTTCCCATTCTCTCCTTTGTTTCGTCGAAATGGTGGTGACTCTCGAAGATGTGTCCTTGTCATCCATGTGGATGGTTTAACCAAGAGCATTGATGCGAAGTCACTGGAAGTGGTTGGTTTGAGCCCGGAGTTGGAATGAGATTTGCCAAGTCACATTAATCATACAACACACAAGGGGCTGTACACCACCTTGTTCTTGGGATTTCATTCCACTTCTCTTCTCTCCATTCTTCTCTCCATTGTTCACCTCATTGCCAGTTGTATCATTAGTATATATTTTGGTTGATGCATTGTTTTCTTTTTGGTAAATTCTTCCGGTTAAGACTTTAACTCTTATTCCAAAGGACATTCCCTGAGCCTACGGACTCTTTGAATGGGGATTGTCAAGGCATTAAGGGCATGAGCTTGCTTTGGGGAGGACCCACTGACATTCCTTTTTGGAGCATTAGTTAACTTCTTTTCCTTAACATTTTGCAATTAATTTTCAGTTTTGTTCATTTCCATCTTGACGTCCACTTCACTGATGCCATAGTTGTCACTTTTTACCTATCTTTCTTACTCCTTTTCTTTCTCCATTCTAACGCTACTGGAGGTTCGCGATTAGTCATGGGGGTATGGGGCCTGATTTTTTGATTTTTCTCCTAAGCCCCAAATTTTTTCATTTTTCTTCCTAACCCCTACACCTTCGGTACTCATCAGTAACATCTTCCCAGGTCCATATCAGCCATACCACAACCTCGCCAATGGACTTACACCGAAGCAAGGTATTATTTACTTAATGATTCAATTACCCTTGCTAATATATGATTGTGTTGTGTGTGTAGATGGCAATCATGCAACAACGGAATGGATCTGGAGCAACCACTTGGAATGGAACAGCACTAAAGCAGCTATGCAAGGAGCAAGATTGATAATGCGCTTATGGATGGACAACGGAAGGCGCAATCTAGGCGTTGGCAGCAGCAAGACTCTTCTCTCTTCTTCTCTTCTATTCTCTCTCCTCTTTTCTCTCAGCTACCAAGTATGGCCTGATGTCATTGTAATAAGGTGTTCACCCTTGTTGTCACGAATACCAGTTTGTCAAGTCTTGTAATAATGAACCGTTCACATGTCATTCCATTAGTTCCATTCCCCTCAATAATCCCATACCTACCTGATATCATTGTAACGAACTCGAGGATGAGTTTTCATTCAGTCATGGGGGTATGATGAGATGTAGATTACACAAGCCGCGATATCGCGTACGCGATATCACGACCGACACGATATCACGTCCTTCCCTGCGATATCACGTACACGATATCGCGGTCCGCCACCATATCTATAAATAAGAGGTGGCACTCCCCTCATTTCTCATCCTGGCTAGAAGTAGCGAATCTCTGGCAGTTTGAACACTCCAGAGTTAGATTAATTTCCCATGTGCCTGCAGTAGGTGTCCTAGAGTGAACGACTCTTTATTTGAGAAACTTTGTAACCTAAACACAAGTTGTGTATAGCAATAAAGATGAACTTGATTGGATAAACCTTGCAGTACATGGTTTTATTTATTGTTATTTATTACTTGTTGTTAGTGCGCACGAGTACGACTTGATTACGAGAATCTACGGATGTGTACGGCTAGTCAAGGAATCGGCTGCTCGTCGCAACGCGGGAGTACAACTTGATTACGAGCATTGTGACTGCTTGGTAACCTAGTAGCGTATTCCAGGATCTGCACTTGGTAATCCCAGTGGTAGTCCAATGTGTACAGCTAGTCAAGGAATTGGCTACTCATGTCATTAGGCTAGAACATGGGATAAGTACGACTTGGCTACGAGCACCCATGGGTGTGTATGGCTAGCCAAGGAATCGGTTGCTTATCACACTTAGGCTAACTAGGTGCCTCAGTATGATCACTTTGAGCACGTGCGTTACATGTGGTGATCTCAGTAACGATTAGCATTTGGTAGCCACAGTTGCAGAGTTTAAGGTGTGTACGGTAAGTGGGAATAGATGCTGACGCTAGTTAATTTAGACTTAGGTCCTTAGTTAGAGTTAGTTAGTTTCTCAACCCTTTCCCTGATAGCTTAGGAGATAAATCGAAAAAATACCAAAAAAATCATATACCTCAGACTTGCTTAACCATACACCGTGACACATACAAGCAAGCCTAGGAAGACAAAGAATGATTAACCCCAAGTGTTTCTTGTGGCATTAAGGCATTTAGTCTGTAGAGTTCGACCGGATCGCGCGTACATGCTCATATTCATATGGTTGAGTGTAGGGGTACCTCGCCACTCATCACCTATGCATGGAAAAATATTGATAATGGATGGAAAAGACTTAAGCTCTTCCCTATGACACTCGTTGGCCAAGAAAAAGTATGGTACATGTCTTTAAAGCCAAAATCAATTTGTTGTTGGTCCACAATGGTAGAACTCTTCAACGAAAGATATCAAACCTATGCAAGAGTGTCAACCTTGAGGAGACAAATCCAAGAGTGGAAAAAAGGGCAACATGAACCCTTGGACATGGCCTTAGAAAGATATTACTCTTTGTTAAATAAATGCCCAAGCCATGGGTTCTTCAAGAAAAGGCTAGTGTATCACATCATGGATGGGCTCCATAATAAAACAAAGGAGACCCTAGGGATGTATGTCCCAGGTCAACTATATGAACTATGAATCCATTAATTCCAAGAGCTTATTAAGTAGGTATTAAAAGAAGAAGGAGAAATAGCCAAATAGGAGAATGCTGAAAAATCTCAATAGGACCAAACTCTTGAAGTAACAAAGGTCTATAATCATAAAGAGGATAAATCAACTCATCTCGAGGAGGTGAAACTATTTCTACATTTTCCAATACTAAAATCACTAGATGAAATTGAGGCAAAGGTTAAGAAGATGATGGAGTGGGTACATGAAAAATGTAGAGAATATGCAGACATTATTAGGGGGAGACCCACACAACATAACTTTGATAACAAAAAAAAAATAGAGGATACCAAACCTAGAAATAGGATAGAACACCATTCAACAATCAGAAAGAAGGGCTAAAGAGAATGAGGATAGGGGCTCAACCAAAAAACATAAGTATCAATGTGATGTTTACCTGTACGATCACCCAAGAGGTCAATGCCCAATCTTGTCACATCTACATAAGCATTGGGGAAGAATGTTACATCTAGATTTCATACAGAAGTACATGGTTGGATGCATCCCTATCCTACAACTTTATGGGCAATACCACAACTCATCATACTATCCATGGATAAATTCTTGCTAGCCTCAATACAATACTCAACCATAATGGAAAAACTCCCAATCATGGGGAAGGCCATCACCAAACTAGCCACACCTTTTGTATCACCTGAGACCAAGTGCTTATTATGTTCAACAACTTGTTTCTCCAACTAGATCAACGTCCTCTACTTCACCTCATCGTTATCACTCTCCTGAGTATCATCAACCTATCCCCTCTCCTACGGGATCACCACCTCATGTTCTTTACACTCCTCCTTACTCTCAATATTCTCATCCTTCACCTCCTTCTACATCACCACTAGTTGTATCAGAAGGTTTGACACCACAGCACCAACCAACGAACATCACTTGTGCTACTACTGTCAATAGTAGTGGGAGTCCTCCACAACGTTAGAAGCAACCTTTCTTTAGGTATGGTTGTAGAAAGAGATAGCATGGTTCTAAAACCACTACATCCTCCAACTTAGCACAAGCCCAACACTATGATGCACCTTCCTCTTCAAACTCAATGCCTCTTGTTACCTTATCTAGGCCACCAATCAATACTCCAACAACCATGCAACCTAATGAATATAACAATGTGAGGAGACATATCAATCCTTGCATACTGTCTTATGGTCATGGGTGCCATAGTGGGTTAGCCTCTTATCACATGCCCACATCTTATAATCTGCCCCACTATGCCTACTTTAATCAAGTGTGTAAACTCCAATTTGGTTACATTCCTACCACCACATCAAAAGACACCTAGTGGTTTGGATATGACCAAACCCTAATATTTCCAACATGCATGAATCCAAACTTTCCATTTATTAATTCTTGCCATAATCAAAGGTTCAGTCATGGGGGAAACCACTCATTCTAACAAGTAGAGTTAGTAAATGTTTTTCTTTTTCTTTGGTTTTACAATATTTTTTTTCTAATTTTTCATCTTTCAATTTATTGTTTTATCTTTTTGAGGTTGATCCCATCTGTGAATGAAATACTCATGTGACCTATCGGTTGAGGTGTTGTTCTATGTTATTGAGTCACAAGGGACTAGTTATTTGGATAGTGAGCCCACACCATCCACCCATCCATTATATTAATAAGAGGTTCTACTATGGGTACAATGATATTCTTGTCATCATTAAAACTTAAAGTAATTTTGTGCTTATTATTCCCAAAGAGAAAAATGATGGACTAAGATGGAATGGCCATGGTGTGACATCAAGGGAACTTGTGGATTCTCTTTGGTGGCATCTGTACGTGCTATCATGTAGCCTGGTTGTACTAAGGTTCTTGTAGATCTAATGAAAAATGTAAGTAAGAGTAATAAAGGCACTTAATAAAGAAACTTAATGTTGTTCTGGGGGTCCCACTGGAAAGACATGCACCCATGCTTGAAGGCTGGCAGCTTCTCTGGTTCACTATTGGAAAGGACTAAGTGCCAAAGCAACTAGAAGAAGAAAAGAAGAAAAGAAAAGAAAACATCAAGAAAATACCAAAGAAGAACATTCCACAAAGAAATTCCAAATCACTCCTCCCTTGGAAAAAATGCCAAGTGATTGTACGCCTTGCTATCATGGTGCTCTTATGGTTCTCCATCATTGGATGAAATAATGCGATGTCACTGATTAGAGGTATGGAATTCATTTTGATCTTGGAGAAAAAGGCTAATGGTACTTTAATCATACACAACACTTTGCATTCATTGTGCCAAGAGTTGGTTACCTCACATCTCGATCTCTACAATCCCTTCTATGATTCCTCTCAGCTCACTATCTAAGTACTTCTAACTTGTGTCTTGTGTGGCATAGAATTCATACCTCATAATGGGGGTGCTTAACATGTGTGTGTATGGTCCCTAAAATAGGATAGCAAGGAGGACCTTCTCAAGGTGCAACTAAACGCCTGAGATGAGGTTGAGGCCAAGGACCTCACGCAAAACATGTAGAGTAGGAGGCACAATCATTTAACATCCATCAGGAAACTCTTGTCACTACACAATTTGGCCAAGAAAAAGGTGGAGAGGTTAGGGTAGAGCCTATGAAGAGGAATAACAACTATTTGCGGCATGGTATGTCAAGGCCAATTAAGTGTTCCTGTAGATGTCGTTTCCATGGTAAGTGCCAACTCCATCAAACATTGGAACATCAGCATGGATGGCTCATGGTCCTTGGACAAAAGAGGAGAAACTTTAGGTGCTTCTTCAATGGTATCAATCTTATAAGCCTAGAGCATAGGACAAAGGAAAGGCACCCATGGAGGAGCCCCCACCATCAGGAACCACATGAGTTCCACAAGTTTTGTATTTTGTGTCTATGTTCAAATTTTGTTTAATCCCACACTTCGGCATGAAACAGTCCATGGTCATTCAATAATCCCATACCTATCCACTATTTGTAATTGAATGAACTTGTTCCTCACTTTTTTTGACTTGAGGACGACTTTTTATTCAATCATGGGGATATGATGAATCGTGGTTTTCTAGGCCCCAATATCGGGTACATGATATTGAGTACAAGATATCAGGTACCCAATATCTTAGCTTGGATACAATATCGTATACACGATATCGTGATTCCTGTGTTGGCCTATGTCTATTTCTAAAATCTATATCCAAACTATGCACCCAAGTGTTGTATTTATAGGCTAGCATGGAATGGACAATATTATATCTCTAACATTGAAGGTTATGCCTCAATATTGGATAGCTAATAACGTGACTCTGATATCAAAGCCCTACCAAAACATGACTCATCATATTCCCATGACTAAATGAAAACTTGTCCTTGAGTTTAACAAAATGGGAAACAAGTTCTTTACAAAATATTAGGAAGGTATGGGATAATTAACTAACTCTAACAAACACACAAACTAACTATTTCATGTTGTAGTGATGTTTTTACAAAAAATGGACATGACATGGAAAAATAACAAAATTGGAAAAGCTATGTAGTTCTTAGAGGTGGTCGCTCTTCCATTGGCCACTTCCCTTTGCCATCAAGCTTTTGGAATTTGTAATGATTCAGGAGCACTTGAAAATTCACCTCATCTATTCTCAGGCCATGCACCATCCATTTTGATGATCCAATGTGTGCTAGAGCTAGTACATCCCATAAACATGGCAACTACAAGAACATCTCATTGGCTTTCACATACCATGCCATGAACTACCTCCATTCCTCCTCAAAATCCCTAGCCTTTTCTCTTAATTCATGATAATCTATTAGTCTCTTGGCCAAGTCTAAAGCTACATCTTTTTGTCCATGGTAGCAAGACTTAATTGTTTCTAGTTCAGATTTTTCCACATGAAGTTTTTGTAGAACATTTTTTCTATTTGCAAACTCTTTCTTGTATAAAGCATAAGTTTTTGCTACTTGCTATTCTAATTAATTTCTAGGCCAACCTACTATTAACATTTCTAGGTTAGCATAATGAAGGTTATCTAATGCCATGTACCCCTTTAAATGCTCAATTTGTAGATCCCTACTCTTCACTTCCACTTGGTGGACCACAACGTAGCTATCCAAGATGGGTTGTCTGTTAGGATTCTATGCTAACATGGAACTGATGCAAGCCTTTGCCATCTGGATTTCTTTTTTATTGATTTTCTTATACATGTCAATCTAGTCTCGAAAGTGCTCTTTCAATTTCTCATACTTTATGACCTCATTCTACCATGTGCTTATCTGAATTGCAGACCTTTGGCGTATAGCATGTACCTCCTCCATTGAGAGGGTTTGGATCTCTTTGGTTAATCTACTTATGTCTTGGTTGATCCTCACTAGTCACTCCCTCAATAGTGGATACTCTACTCCAAGATGTTTTTCTACTTTTCAATGGTGTTCAACCTTGTGTTATCAGCAACAAGCTACTTATTTTCTTCCTACACAATGATAAGTGCTTTTGCATGAGCATATGCTTTGGCTTCGATAGTTGAGGCATTTCAGATTGCTTTCCTCTTTTTCTGTTTAGTTACTTTATTCTACTTAATCAATTGGCACAACTACTTTGTTCAAAATTGCTCCAACTGGTTAGGCGCAATGAATTGGAAAGGATCCCTTCTTTTAGTCCTTAGGGTGATGAGCTCTTATTACAATTGATGTACCTCTACTTTTGCATGATCTATCCTAGTTTCTACCATAACTAGTTTTCCTTTGGTGGTTATGAGGTCAGATTAAACTATAGTAACATCATTGGGGATGTCAAAGAGGGTTGTCATGACCTGCCTAGTCTGTAATAATCTATTAAGCACATTCTCATGAGCCACAGGAGTCATCGAAGTTCCAGCTAACATCTATGTGTCTCTTGTTCCAGTTAAGTCCACCAAGAACACAATAGGAACATTAAAGAATTCTTTGACGTGGTCTGTTATAGGTTTTGTTGCACTTGTTGAATCTTGGTACTGCATGACCACAACTATGGCACCTTCTCTAGTTTCAAGCACCACTTGGAAAGATGTAATGTTCCTATAGATCTATTGTGACCATTGGGTCTCTTCTCTTGATTGTAAAGAAATTTTTTCCCTTGATGGATTAATAGAAAATGTAGTATGAATTACATCATTAATGACTCAGAGGAGGTTGGATTCATCCCTGCTTCCCAAAATGAGAGTTTTAATAATTTTTTGTAGATGGTTCACTGAGGATCTATAATCCTGCAATGGTGGCTGTGAGAGTTGTGGCTCTTGCCATTGCTCTAGTTCTTAGTCTAAATCCTTCTTTCATTCTTATTCTCACTTATTTTTTTTATTCTTGTTTGTGTTTTTCACCAAGGTCTTTCCTTGGTGTTTCTGGTTTGAGAAAATCAAAGAATGAAGCATTTTGGGCCCTTCTAGAAATGTAATTGATGTAACCCAAGATCTTAGCTCATTGGCATAGCTTCTTGATTAGGTAAGGGAATGGAAGTGTTAGCTTTCTTACCTTTCTTTCCTTGAACTGACATTGAATCTCCATGAAGTATAGTTGGGCAAGGTTGGCATTGTATTTGTCCATCAAGATTGCACTTCCTTTGGTTGGGTATGTTGATATCCTATTTATTCATTTAGTGGGGAAGAAATGGCTTATTCCAATTCTAAAGTAAATTCTCTATTCTAGGGTCAACTCATTGTATATTTTTTCTTCTTTATTATATGCTTGCTTCAACCACAGCTTCCTTGTTTCTACATTAGATCTTATGGATAGGTGTGCTACTTTTCCCTCCACATTGTGAATGTTCAAAACCTCTACAATGGCCTTGACTGAGAAAGAAATAAAGATTCTACTAATGTTGACAATGGTACCCTTCTCTTTATTGTTTCAGAATTGGTACATCTCACTAAGGTATCATTCACCACTTTTAGAAAGAATGTGCCATAAAGGCAATGCCTAAAGTTGAGTTTTGATCACCTTAGGGACAAATTCCATGAATGGCTTAAAGTTCATTTCCAAGATGATTGTGGTCAACATGGATCACTCCTATATGGCTTGAGGGCATTCTTGGGATAATGTGAGGTGTTGTCTTCACACTTGAGCTTGTGGTCTCATAGCCTCTACTTGGACCGATTGTCCTATAATAGGAGCATCTTGATGAATGCTAAATGATTGGGCCTTGTGTTCTTTATGATCAGCTGGTGGACCTTGTTCTCCTAGTTAACCTTTGCCACCTCTCAGGCATTTTCTTACACCCTGCGAAGGTCCTTCTTATCCTCATCTTTTTGGGGCCATCTATTATCAATCAAGGATTTTGGGTTACTAAGGCATTTTTCATTTATCATCAATAGGTTTATACCTTACTCATGTACTTAGTTTCATTAAGTTCTTAGTTCATGTGATTGCAAAGTTAGAAAAATTTCAAGAACAATGCCCAAAAAGTATTAACTTCTTTTATAACCCTTTGCAATTGACTTCTTTTTCCTTATGTATGGTCTATAATGAAGGTTATGATTCCTTAAGGGTGTTAATTAAAGGTTCTGGCATGCATACAACTAATATTTCATTAAAAAGCTTAAGTTTTTCAACATTCTTACCCTTATAATACCTTCCATGTGAGAGCAAATTTTGAAAAATTGGCACAAGTTTTTCACATAAGCACCCCCCAACAAAGTTGAACACTCTAAGATCAAATAGGTTCAAAAAGCACAAAAATCATAACAGTATGGAGCTAGATATCATATGTGAAAGTTGGATGCACAAAGCTCTTAGTTAAGAGAGAAAATGATTTCTGAAGAATCACAAAGTCCCTATTTATAGTTTTTGCAAACTCGATTTCATGTAGTTGATATCAAATCCCCTCCAATATTAGGTACTCGATATCAAAGGCCTCTGATTTGCATTTCATGGGGACATTCAATATGGAAAATGAAGATTTTTGATTGGTTAGAAGGTTTTATGTAGAGTCCAAAGTTCTAGGATAAGTGAGAATACATATTTGGGCACCAGTAATGTTGAAAAATGGAATTGTAGGAATTAAAAGCTTTGGAAGATGTATGAAAAGGGTATTAATTTCATGATATAGAATGGATAGGTTGTATGATAAGGGTAGGTTTTGAAATTGACATTTATGCACTTGGAAGGTTCAAGATGATGTAGTTATGTTAAAAAAGTACAAGTAACAATAGTTATACAAGTGGGTTCTCCCCAAAGTGGGATCCAGCCCTTAATTCCCTTGTATAACCACACCTAAGAATGTTTGTAGGCACTAAAGGGGTTGAATGTAATGAATACCTATTTAGAAAAACACACATGTTAGAACCACCAATTTGAGAAAAAATAACTCTATGTTAAACAAAATTACAAGTTATGATCATATGAACAATGAAATGAGATGGATCGTAGAAAGAACTGTAGAAATTGGGTAGTGAGGTGCCTTACCATAGGCATAATCAATCCTTGTGTGTTATTAATGGTTAAAGTAATCATTAACCCTTCTTTCCAAGATTCAAATAATATCCAAACCACATTCCAATGACATTGCATTGTTTTATCTCTTTGGTCACTATTGTATGTTCTATCATGTTGCTAAGGTTGTAATTATATCCTTGTAGATCTAACAAAAAATGAGAGTAAGAGTAGAATAAGTGCTATCTTACCATGTCATTAGAAAGGCATGTTCCCCATGCCTAAACGTAGTCCTCTGGTAAGGTTAACATAGATAAAAATAAAATAAAAGAGCATAGAATAAATTTCTGAGGGTCCCATTGGAAAGACATGTTACCCATGCTTGAAGTTTGGTGGCTTCAACAAGTTTCCCTAATGTCACAGCCTTCCCATTTCCCCTTGATTCTTCACTTTTCTATCCATGCACAATGATTACAAGTTTATTCTTAATTTGATGATGGAAAAGAATATCATTATGACCATGGTATGAACTTCTTATTAATGGGATGGATATATGAATGGATGACATGGCCTCATTGTTAGGAGAATTAGTCCCTCATGACTTTGACAACATAGAGAAAACCTCACCTCATTAGGCTACATCTTGTCATTTCATTCACAATCAATATTACTAACAAAGGAAATAAAAACAAAGTGTGGGAAAAGTTAAAAAGGATGGAAAAAATTTGTATTAAGAAATGAGAAAATGATAAAAAATTGTAAAACAAAAAGATGAAAAACATTTATTAATTCTTGATTTTATGGTGAGGCATCTCCCCCATGACCAAGCTTTTAACCATGACAAGAATTAATAAGTAGGTAGGTAGGCTTCATGCATTTGTGAAACAATGTTAGACTTTTGTTTTCAAGCCACTAGGTGTCTTCTCATTTAGTGGTGGTTATGTAGATGGGTTGTTGCTCACACACTTGATTTTGAAACATACAATGGATTAGAATAGGAGTTGTGTTAACTTTACAGACGTCTAGCCCATGACTGCACCCTTTATCATGATTAGTAATGCATGGATTATTTTGTCTATCCATAGTGAGAGATTCATCATTTCTATCAGATGTTGGAGTAACGATGGATGTTGGCCTTTGCATATGATTGGAGGACATTGGTTATGAAAGGAAGGGTGTTGCACTTGATTATCATCGTGCTAGTTTGGATGAGTTAGTAGGTACATGAGTGTTGTGCTTACATGTGGGAACCATCCTAAAGAAAGGGTGTTTCTAAGATTATGGTGGAGATCTACTAGAATTATCATTTCTGTGTATGTTTACAGCACAAGTGACATTCCTTCATTAATATTATGATGTTGAACCTTCCTGTGTTACTAGCTATGACATGTGATGAAGGTGAGTATAAGAATATTAAGGGTATGCTCGAGGGTGAAAGCTATGAGGTGGTGATCACATAGAGGATGTTGTGGGTTGATGATATTCTATAGAGTAGTAGTAGTGATTTGAGGTAGACGAAGTAGAACTAGGTGGTGAAATAAGTTATTGAACATAGTATTCGAATGGGTCTAGTTGACAATAAGGGTAGGGCTAGTTTGATGATGTCCTCCCTCAAAATTGTGGGTTTTTCCATTGTGGTTGATGATAGTGTTGAGGATGGTAAGAAGTCCCATTAGGATAGTGTGATTAGTTTTTGGACTGCCTATAATTTCCTTGTGAGAAAGGTAATTTCCTAGGCATTTTCTTTTGTACAAGCTTGGGATTCAATGCAAAATCCCAACACTCATGTAGATGTAACATGATTGGGAAATAGCCCTTCAGATGGTCATATAGGCAAATGTCACATCCATCATCTTATTTTTTGGTTGAGTCTATAGCCTTTTCTTCTTTATCCATTTTCCATTTTTTCTAATTAGTGTTCTTACCTGTCTCTTAGTCCTTTCTCTATATTTTGTTGTGATCACTTGATTTGTTCTGCATTGCCCTCTCCTCTACAGTTCCTAAGCAAGCTATAACTTTTTCATTTATTCATTTCGACATCTTCTCTAACCTTGCTTCAAGCTCATCGATAGGATTTTGTATTGACAAGGTTTGTTGTGAAATTACCTTATCTAGAGCTACCTCATTTTCTTGATCATAGATGATGAGTGATAAGGTATTCCTATGCCCAACCATATGAATCACAAGTATTCACACATGATCTAGTTGAACTCCGTAGACCTAAAGTAAAGTACATTGGTTTCAAGGAAGTGAAATCTTATTGGAACGATTGTTGTCTTCTTAGTTCCACTTGTGAGGTACAAGTATATGTTTAAGTGTAACTAAGGTATGTGATTTTTATCATTTTATATTTTATAAGTTTAATCACCTAGAACTAGAATGAAAGGTAGAGTAATTTAAGATCTAATTCATCTACTACCTAGCTAGCCTAACACATGTACTTGTTTCCACTCTCCAAACACATCCTAAATGCATATAGCACTGCTAGGTTACAAAACATTAAGTGTTGTTCAGTTACCAAGCGCTACATGTATGCTCAAAGTGGTCATGCTCGTGCTCGTGTTCATTAACAATTGAAAATTAATTGACTAATTAAAGTGCATGAATATCAAATGTATTAAAGAAACCATTAATATATTCTCAGTGTTGCAAGGATTATCAAAGGGTTCATTATTATTCCCATCACATTATTATGCTTAGGTACATCAGTGCTTGAACAAAGACCCATACAAACTTAGACTCCTATTGCAGGCACTTAGAAAATATTCTAACTTTGGAGAAAACAAACTACAAGAGCTTCACTATGCTATGACAAAAACTATATGAAAATTTTAAGCCCAAGCACTATATTTATAAGTTAGCATATACCCCAAGATATCAGGTTTTTGACATCATGTCTTAGGCTTCAACATTGGGTATCAGATATCGAAGTAGATTGAAACATGATTCATCATACCCCCACAACTAAATGAAAACTCATCCTTGAGTGAAGAAGAGGAGAAACAAGTTCCTTACAAAATATTGGTAGGTATGGGATTATTGACTAACATATAAACTAACTCAGATGGAACAAATAGATTCTAAGTGCTTGAGTGTACAAAATTACAAAATTAAATGGTCATGACAAGAGAAGTGAACATCATAGACAATACTCCTTTGGTAGTTGAAGAGCGAGGAAGAAGATTCAACGATCATGAAGAGTCCTCATCACATGGTGGTGGTTCAACTACTTCCTTTATGAAGATAGTCCTACTTCAAGTCTGTGCATTTCACTCATGCTTGCCACTACAATAATAGAAAAATCATGGATTAGTGTGCAATGTGTAACATATAGCTTTGAAGTACCTTGTCTCATCAGTCGTTATACTTGGCTAGGTTATGATTGTGATAGATGAATTTTGATAATAGTGTTAGTGGAAAGGCTAAAAAATTTGGTGGAATTGATAAGTGGTCCATTAGCAAATTTTGAAAATTCCAAGCATAATAAAATACTAGAGGAGGGTTAAAGAATTCACAACAAAGGCAATAAAAAGATTTCACCAAAGAACGTTGTGAAGGTGTGCATAATAGTATGTCAATGACAAGACAAACAAAAGGGTTTGATTGTGAAGATGCCTAAGGGTGAAGAACTTAATAAACCCAATCAAAAGATATGCAAGTGGATCCTCCCCAAAGTAGGCATAGGTCTTTTATTACCCTTGCATAACTTCAAACCAAGGAGTCCATGGGCCCTATGGATGATTAATGGTTATGAAACCTTAAATACAAAAACCTGGAAGGAACTACCTAAGAATTTTTGTACGTTAAACCAAGACATCGAATAAGCACATGAAACCAATAGTGAGGTGACACATGGAAAGCATAGATGGATGAGAGAGTAAAATGGATTTCTTAATTAGGGTCACATGAAGTCCCTTGTGAATTTTGTGGTTAAATGACTTGATAAGATCCATCATTAGTCTAGACCAAAACCAACCACATTCAGTGACTTTGCATCACCATTCTAAGACCAATCCATCCCTTGAGACACAAGACTGCTCCCATAGAACAACCACAATTCCTTATTAGAGAAGAAAAGAGAAGTAGGAAGTGATGAAGGCCCTTAGTTAGAGGGGACATTTAGGCATGGGTAACATGTCTTTCTAGTTTTATAACCAATTATTGTAGCCCATTTATTCTATCTAAGGGGTGTTCTTTAAATTCCCATCATATTTTTTATTGATGGGAACCACACCATGCAAAGACTTATTCAACTTTCTATTATTGGTCAACATGGAACAATAAGAAATCCATGAAAACACACATGCATCCAAGTAAGTAGAAAAGCATAAAGAATACCAAATTTTCTTGAAGTCACACCCTATTCAAACTTTTGAATCCTTTTCAAATCTAGAAACTACCAAAGTCACAAGTTTCTTAAAGTTTTATAAATGAAAAAGAGACTCCACATTTCCAGAACAAGAAAAACCATAGAGTTTGTGGATGGGTGGATGTTGTGTGCTAACTACTTATTTCATGAAAAAGAAACCATGTCCTAGTTATTAGTAACAAAATTCAAAGCTAGAATCCAAACACCAACAATCAAATAACTAAATAGTACATACCACCATCAAGCAACAAATTACCACTGTGCTTGGCACTTATTAACAAAAAGTTGAAAAATCACATAGAAAAAAAGAAAATATAAAAGAAAGTATAAAATATTCAAGAAATGGAAAATGTACTAAAGATGATGTAAAATAAAAAATTAGGAAAGATTAATAACATGAAAACAAAACGAAGTAAAATAAAGAGTGTGCAAAACAAAAAGTTGTAAAAGTAACAATGTGTAAAACAAAAACATAAAAAAATGAGGAGCCACTTGTATAGTTAGCATGGGTGGCCATCTCCCCCATGACTACGTTGAAAGGAGAACTTCAAAATATTGAGCATAGTTGGCCATCTAATGAGATGCTTGTTGCATTAGCTAGCTTATGCTTATGGAAAGGTTTGACTTGTTGTATGTTGACCAGTTGTTTCTTGTTTGGGCTTTAGGTTTGTAGATCATCATGGCCCCAAAAGGAAAAGTTTTATAAATGATATAAGGTCCTTCCCACCACAATGTTTGGAACTTAGTTCATTGAGGTTTGTGTGTGGGGTTACAGTAGAGAACCTTATCTTCTAGTTGAAGTTTGACTTTCCTAATTTTAAGGTCATGACACTTTTTTTTGAATGCCTTGTGCAACTTGTTATATGACAAGTCCACCAATAAATTTTTTTCTAGTAAGTTGAGAGTCATTAATCTTTATTTTTACACTAGACTTAAGTCTAGGTCAAGGTCATAGGTTGTTTAAAGTGTACAAAGTTTGGATTGAATAGGAAGTGTTGGTAATTTTCCATACACCAACTCATAGGGAGAATAGCCTATAGGAAGTTTTCATGTTAAGTGATAAGCCTAGAGGGCATCATTGAGTTTTCTACTCCAGTCTTTCCAATATTTGCTAATAGTTCTTGTTAGTATTTTTATGATTTCTCTATTGGTAACCTCAGCTTGACCATTGGGTTGGAGGTGGTAGGGTGTTATGAGTTTATGTTCAACCTCCAAGCGTTGCATAAGCTTCTGAAAAGTAGTGCCTATAAAGTGAGTTTTATTATTAGAAATTAATGCACATGGCATACCAAACCTATTTACAACATTTTGTTGTACAAACCAAGTAGCAGTAGAAGATGTACAGTCTGTGATGATTACTACTTTTGCCTATTTCATACAACAATCAATAGTGACTATGATATACACCTTCCCATTTAACATGGATGTGATGGGACCCATGAAATCAATGCCCTAGATATCAAAGGGCTCTAGTAGTTAAATCCATTGTTGAGGTCCCTCCATTCAAATAGCCATTCCATCATCTCATTGGTAGCATTCACAAGAGTAGACATATTGGTGAGCATCCCTAAAGATTATTGGCTAGTAGTATCCTGCCATTAGGATCTTAATGGCCATGCATATCCTAGCATAGTGGCCCCCACAAGGACCTTCATGAGCATCTTGGAGAACATGCAGTTGATCAGAATCAGGGACACACCAATGAACCAAGCCATCGGTGGACACCTTGCAGAGGTTCCTGTTGATCTCCATGAAGCATTTTCCCTAGTGAAGAAATTATTTTTTGTTCCAGTGGTTCAACCCTTATGGCATCTCTTAGGTGAAAAGATAGGTAAGAATGCCATCATACCATTTAGGCTCATTGGGAAATTGTTCTGTTATAGCCCTGGCATAGATGAGTTCATCAAGAAATAGATTAAATAATGGGCTTTCTTCCTCTTTGTTGCCCATGTCAACTGAGACAAGTGATCAGCAATCACATTCTTAGTGCCCTTTTGATCTACCATTGTCACATTGAATTCTTGTAAGATCACTAGCCACCATATGACACATGAGCTCACCATTGGCTTGTTCATCAATAAGTGGATGGCACTATGATCCATATGCACAAACACTTTGTATCTAAGCACATAATTCCTAAACTTCTTTAGAGTAAACACCATTACCATCAATTCTTTCTCTATGTTGGTATAGTTCAGTTGTGCACCCACAATGCTTTAGCTTCTGTAGTGGATATAATATGAACATTCCTTATCATCCATCTATGTGAGCATAGCTTCCAAGGCATAATTTAATGCATCTTTCATAACATGAAATGGTCTGAACCAATTGTGTGCTTGTAGAATTGGAGTTTCTACAAGTTTCTCCTTTAGTTGCTAGAATGTCTTTTCACATTTAGTGGTCTAGACAAATGGTGCATCTTTCTTTGTTATCTCAACTAATTATTTTGCGATCTTAGAGAAATTCTCTATGAATCGCTGATAGTAGCTAATATGTTCAAGGAATGATCAAACATCTTTGATGGTTTCTAGTTGATGGGTTATTCCTTAGATGACCCTTATTTTTTCAAGGCTTATCTCAATTCCTACTTGTGATATTCTATGCCCCAATACAATGCCTTCTTGGATCATCAGATGACTCTTTTTCCAATTGAGTCAAAGGTTTATTTACACACATCTTTTTAGCACTTGCTCAAGGTAGTCCAAGGCTTACTCAAATGTAGCTCCATAGGTGGAGAAATCATCCATGAAGACTTTCACACCACTACTGATTTGTTGTTGAAAAATGCTTAAGACTAGGCATTGGAATGTAACAAGGGCATTGCATAGACAAAATGACATCTTGCGATATGCAAACGTTCCCCAGGGACTCATGAATGTTGTCTTGGCCTGGTCCTCTGGCATGATCTAGATTTGGTTATAGCCACTATAACTATCCAAAAAACTATAATAATAATGCCCAGATATTGTATCTAATACCTATTCTAGGAATGAAAATGGAAAATGATCCTTGAATGTTACCATATTTAACATACAAAAATCAATGCAGACCCACCGCCTGCCTCCTTTCTTTGGTACAATCACAAGTGGACCAACCCACACACTATCTACAATAGGATAGATGAACCCTACCTTGAAATTTTTTTTCATTTTCTCCTTGATGATCTACTTTAGTTTGGGGTTTAGTTACCTCTGTGGTTGCCTCTTGGGCTTCATGGCTAGATTAGTGTAGATATGATGCTAGCATATCCAAAGATCAATTCCTATGAGTTTAGGATATGACCAAGGTTCTTGACCAATTTTCAACCACTTTTAATGGCATCTTTTTATATTTTGGAGCAAGATTTGCATTAATTATGATTAACTTTCCATTTTTAAAAAACACATATTCCATGCCGGTTAGTAGCATTTTTAGTTTAAGGGGTTCTTGCTTGAAGTTTTCAAGAATTTCCAACTCTTCCCAATAGGTAGCATAATTTGCATCATAGAGTTGGTGATAAAATTACTCTAGTTCATCCATGCTTTTGACATATGCACATGTTAGGCTCTTAGTTAGTTCCATGAAAAGTGCGCTTCTTTTAGAATAAGTGGTCATCCACTAGGTGTCCTCTTATTTTATGGCTACTACATATAGGCACCTTTGAATATTAGCTTCTAGTGCACAATGATTACATGCAAAGATGGATGCATGTTTCATTGACAAGAGTTTCTACACACAATTGCATCCTATATCACTGTACATGATACATGGAACTTGCTTCTTCTCAATATTCATGAATATATTTTATTTAGATATTTCTAGGGGAAGATCTCTAATGCCCAATCTTACATCAACGATGCTTAGCCATGCCCTTACCATGATGATTGGGAAGTTTACTTTGTAGTTCTTCACATTGATCATAAGAAAATCAATAGGATAAGACCACCCATAGACAATGGTCACAATGTCTTCCACTTGTCTCAATGAAATAGTGATAGACTAGTCCACCAATTCTAATATGATATTGCTCTTCTTTAGAGGAGGTAGGTTCCATGCAGTATACATCTCATGAGAATTCAAGTTGACACCAGAACTTGAGTTACGAAGAGCTTTGCATGGTTAATTCCCAGAAATTTTTAAATAAATAAGACTTCCAAGATTGGCTAATTTCCTAGGAAGGTTTCTAGCATGGATCCAATCAGATATGACATGAGTAAGCATAATAGTATGGATCCTGGGTGGTATTTGGTTTGAAGGGAACTTCAAAGAGTTTGATATAGAGGGATATGAAGAAATAGGGTTACCAACAAAAAGTGTATTTGAGGGCTTAGGTGGAATTTTGAATTGGAAGAAATATCTTTTCTTTGATAGAGTATCTGAACCAATTAGTTGATAAATTGGTTGTAGATTAACAGCCTTGGTGGCATTGCATTGTTGTGGTTGAGCTAGGAGTTCATCCTGCATAGGTGGAGCAGGTGCTAGCTATGCAGAGGAGGGAGGAAGATGTGCAAGAATAAGAGGAGGATAAGGGTAAAACATGGTATTCCTTCTTGCATGTGGAGAATGGATTCAATAATAATCAAAAGGGTGGTAGTGAGATTGGAAAGTAAAAACATGATTGAAGGAGTTATGTCGAGACAAAGGTTGCTAAACATGATACCCATATGGATCAGGTTATTTATAAAGGTATTGCTAGCTTGGTGGTGCTAGTGCCCATGACTATGGTTGTTGCCACCATTGATATTGTTCATATGGTTGCGGTGAAGTTCCACTTGGATAATACTATTGTGGCTAGTGGAACTACCTAGAATTACCTTAAGGATAAGGCAATCTTTTGGATGTTTACCTTTGTGCTAGTCATGGATTCAAGGCATACACCCTAGATTCCTATAAGTGTGACATAATATGACAACATCCCTTGGAATGTTTATAATGACAAATGTTATGACCACCATCATCATTTGAGTTGGTTCTTGCAACTTCTTCTATTATAGCAATCTTGCCCTTTCCTCTTTGAATGGCATGTTCAACTTTCTTACCCCTCCTGCGCTCATGATCACTACCTTATTTTTTAGACTCTTCAACAATTTTTAGGATAGCTTGAAATTTTCTATCAATGGAGTCCCAATAATGATCAACCTTGGATGTAATTTTAGATTGAAATTTTTGAAATGGCAAGGTTTTCATATTTACCACCTCATTGAGTGATGGTTCTTCCCCACTATTACAAAATTGAACCTCCCTCTTTTAAATGGAATGATCATGGTTATACTATTCTACACTTTTGCATTTTCTAAATTCACCTTCCTATTTAGCTACCTACTCAATCAGTCTTTGGATTTGATGGATGCTTAATTCTAATACTTGCCCTTGGGCATAAAGGCCAAGGGTTCTCCTTGTTTCTGACCGAAGCCTATCTATAATGTGGCAAAGTAAGTCTAGTTGAGAATAACAATGGCCAAGACATCTATGTATTAGGAAATAGTATCGGCCAATGGAAGCATCCAAGGATTCATGTGTCCCTTATTTCTATCCTTAGATTTTCCTTCTTAATTTGGACACTTGGGAGTATGTTTGGAATTGTACATTGAATAACTCAAGCATTGTACTACATCATCAAATAGATTCCAATTCTAAGGACAAGTACTAGTTCTCTACTTCTTTAATGAGTGTCCTTGGAGACAAATTAAGCTTCCACCACTCATTTTCTATATTCTACAAGGCACATGCATCTTGAAAATCTTGGAGATGGTTTTGTGGCTTTGAGTTGTATCCCCCTTCAAACCGAGGAATATTATTCATGTCTAGTTGTTTGATCTAACTATCTTTTACATTCCTTGTAGGAATTTGTACAGCCTCTACTATGTTTAGCATACTTTAGGTAGCAAGAAAAGGCTCATTGAGGCCTTTATTTTGGTGCCTATGATGCCCTCTGCTACCCCTTTGTTCATGGTAATCGATCTCTCCTAATTGCCTGCGTCCTCAATCATGACCTGCCTGATGGTCCTGTCGGTCATTTTGGTCCTGTTGATCACCTACATCACAATCACATCCCTTGTGGTTGTGATCAGAGCCAAAAGAAGAAGAAGATGATGAAGGTGAAGAGGAAGGAGCACTAGAACCATTATAGTGCCTAGTACTTCCTTTTCAGTGATTGTGTCCATGATCATGATCTTTTTTTGTGTTTATATTGTCACCTTGACTTGCCTCTTTGGATCCTTCTTTTCCATTGGATCCATTCTTACTAGAATCAGGATTATGGATCATGGATTGTAGGTTTTGGTTTTAAACTCCTTCACCAAAGTCAAAAAGAGGAATTTCACTAAATGGAAAACCCCCAGAGAAGGGTTCTCCACCATCTTTTTGGTATAGCAGGTATGGGGAATCATTAAATCCTTTTCCCTTCACAAATTCATGACATTGTTCTAACTGGCAATCCTTGAGACATTATGCATTAGTGGGATGATAATCCCTAACATCAGTATCTTGCACAACATACTTAGCATGAAGTTCCTAGACACCCAGATGAATAAGCATTTATTGGAGTAGTGCAGGAATGGATTGATCAGGTGACAACATGATGTTGCCCTCAAATTCATGCCATTGCAACTATTCATCCTAGTGTAGAATGAAGGTGAAGTTGGGTATGTGCTCATTAGGATGACCATATACCACTACGTACTGTTAAGGCACTGATTAACAAACTCCATCAGACTTGGGTGGAGAATCACTCTTGTGAGAAGAAGATATCTTATGTTAGAAAATAAAATGTAGTGTGCTTTTAGAAACTTCCATAGCTATTTTAAAGTATGATATGAATATAGGATTTGTACCAACAATTTTGAATAATTTCCACTAAATTCTAGATAGTACACATAACAACTAAAAGGTCCCCAACAACGGTGCCAATGATGAGTGGCAAGGTACACTTATGCCCATCCATATGAATCACAAGCATTCATGTGTGATTCAGTCAAACTTCATAGACCTTAAGTTCTTAAGTACACTAGTTCCAAGGAAGTGAAATTTAATTGGAATGATTGTTGTCTTCTCAGTTCCACTTGTGAGGTACAAGTATATGTTTTAAGTGCAACTGAGGTATGTGATTTTTATCATTTTATATTTTATAATTTTAATCACCTAGAACTAGAATGAAAGGTAGAGTAATTTAAGATCTAATTCATCTACTGCTTATACAACCTCTCTCCTTAGCTCTCCTCTCTCAAGACCTCTCTTTATTATTCTATCATTCCTCTCTCTTACAACAATTACGAGTTACAATAATATTTATGGAAAATTGGAAGACAAGAAATCTACAAACCTTTACTCAACTCAACTTGAGGCTCTTTAAATAATTTTCAAGCCTTCATACCTTCTCCCTAGTTTTTTTCACCTTTTTCCATCTTATTTGGGTTGTTTCTTGAATTGGGATGAGCATGTTCAAAAGTTTCCTAGGTCATACGAGTTCTCTCTAATCTTGGGAATATGTCTCTATGTCAACTTAGCTGTTAGGAGAGACATCTACTATTTTTCCAAGATGCCTCTTTCAAGGGTCAAGACATCTCCTTGTCTATTAAGATGTCTCACCCAAGACATCCCATTCTCAGTGGAGATGATTCATTTGAGATGTCTCAAGTTCTAGGGAGACATCTCACCTTAGGCATATTTTGCACAAATGAGACATCTTACTTGAGATGTCAACCCAAATAGTAAGATGTCCCTTGTCATCTCCAGACATCTCCTGTCCATTCAACATCTTGGCCAAGACATCTCTCCAAATTCCAAAACATGCAAACACACATGTATGAAAGAATAAGAGAATTGAAAGAGATGTCCCTACACCAAATGGTAATGCAAGAAGCCAAAAATCTCCAAAGAAAAGGAACATTAAATCATAGAAAATAACTATTTTGGCTCTAGAAGACAAAGTAAACCTCATGCAACTATGATTGAATATATCATTAAAGTTAAGAGTTGTAATTTCATGGGAAATATCAATGTTGAGGATTCGAATAGGAAAATGGCTTTTAGAATTAAGGCTAGATGTTTGTCTAGTGAGAAATGGATTTATATTCTTAATAATGGTAGGGCTTAAGAAAATATTATCTCTACTAAGATTATTAAAAGATTACATCTATCCAAATTTCCTCATCCAAGGTCCTATAAAGTTCATTGACTTTCCAAAGATCACTATCAAGAAGTGCAATAAAACTGTATTTTATCTTTTAGGATTGGTTTCTATCATGATATGATATCTTGTGATATTCTTTCAATTGATTGTACTAATGTAATTCGTGGTATACCTTGGAGCTTTAACAAAATGGTTACTTTTGATGGGGCAGAAATCTTTGCTATATACCTAGGATAAATGGCTTTCATAAATCGATTCTTATAACTTTACAATAGTTTAAGAAAAATGTTTCTACTAATGCATCTTTGATCTTTTTGAGTGAGCAACAATATGTTCAAGCTCACAAACAAGCTAGGCATGGTTTCATCATTTTGTCAACAACTGTAACATGTGAAAAGGAGTAAGCAAATGAACTTTTAACAATAGTGAAACCTTTGAAAAAAGAATTTAGTAATGTGTTTAAGGGAACATTGGAATGGCTTCCTCCTCCTATGAGGTCTATTTGGCATCAAATCCACTTCATACTAAAGGGTAACCATACTAAATGAGAGAGCATACTAGATGACTTTATATTAGATGGAGGAGCTTCAAAGGAAAGTTAGTCAATTTCTCTCAAACGATTTCATTAAGAAGTCAATATCTCCATATGTAGTACCAGTAATGATAGTTCATAAGAAAGATAATGATAAGATAAGAATGTGTATTGATTATAGGATTATCAATAGGATAATCATTAAGTATCATTTTCCTATTCCTATGATGGATGATAGTCTTAATCTTCCTACTAATTCTAAAGTCTTTTACAAGATTGATTTGAAGAATGGTTACCATCAAAAAAGAATTAGACCTAGGAATGACTCAAAAATGACTTTGAAAAATCTAGATTAATTGTATGAGTGGTTAGTTATGTCATTTGGGCTAACCAATGCTCCTACTACTTTTATAAGGTTAATGCATAATGTGTTAAGAGAATTAATTGGTAAATGTAAACATATGACCTTAATAGCTTTTATGAGAAATTAGGAATAAAGGAAGGAGAAAATCTATTTATAAATTATCTAAAATAATAAATAATAAATGTAAGGACATTGTGTAAATTTACTCCTCTATTAAGTAAGATAATAAAGAAACATCAATTAGTAGAAATAGAAATTCAATTATGAAATCTAAAGAAATGCATCAAGACCACAAGAAATTATCTTGGGAAAAGTGTACAAAAACCCCAATAATGGCCCTAGGTCCTAGTAAGACTTATAAATCCAAGTCTTCTTTTTGTTGAGACTTACAACAAGCTTAGATCAAGCTTTCACAAGAGGAAGAGACTACAACTTGAATTATACATTGTACAACCTTTGATTTGGTGAAGATGTGATTTGAGACTATCCAAGCATTGACTTATATAGTGGTCATAATGTCATGCTTTGGGTAAAGGCCAAATTATGAAGTTATAATCCATAATTAATCATGGCCAAATTGGGTATGAGCTATTACATATTCTTTTAACATATTACAACCAACCTACCAAGAATAATTTACCAACATGGTAATCATTGTAACATGAAGGTGTCTTAAACTTAAAATTAATAAAACATTTAAAAATTCTCCCACTTGTTATTTATTTTAAGACATTATAGCTAGGAGAAATTTTTACATTACATAATTTACTAATTGAATTTCTTTTTTACACTAGTTAAACTTATCTACAGGAATTTCCTTGATCAACATATTCATTGGATTTTTTGATGTAGGATCCTTTTTCAAAGAAATTCTTTCTATTTCAATTTAATCTTGAATAAAATGGCAATTTATTTCAATGTGTTTTGTCCTTGCATGGAACCCAAGATTCTTCAATAGAACAATTACACTTTAGTGACTGCAAGAGATGTTTACTTTCTTTTGCTCTTGCCCAAAGTCTTTGACCAATCTTTGTAGAAGAATTGCTTCTTTGATTACTTGAGAAGCTACTACATACTTCACCTTTATTGTCAACAATGTAACATAACTTTTTCTTTTGCTAATTTAGCTAACCACACCTATGTTTATTTTAAAAACATAGTTACTTATGGATTTTCAATGATCTGGATCACCTCCTCAATCAGAATTGAACATAAACCTACTCAGACCTCTTATTGCATATGTAATATCAGGCCTACTATAGGCCATTGCATACATGAGGTTGCCTATAGCATTAGCATAGGGGATTTTTCTTATTTACTCTATTTCTTTATTTATTCCCAAGGCATTGCTCAATCAATCATTTCATGCCCACAGACAATGGAGCATTTACTAGCTTACAATCCTGTATATTAAATTTTTCTTAACTTTATTAATATACGTAGATTGACCAAGCCATAACATTTGACCATTTCTATCTCTTTTAATTTCTAAGCGTAATATTTTTCTTGTGGCACCAAAATCCTTCATCTCAAACTGAGATGACTATTGGCATTCTAGCTTAGTAATTTCTCACATACTATTTCCTACTATCAAATATTATTAACATACAATAGCAATATCACATAGGTTTGTGAATTTTTATTTAGATAAATACAAGGGTCATTACTAAAATTTACAAAACCAAACCTTATCATGCAAGAATCAAATTTCTTATACCACATTCTAGGGGATTATTTTAACCCATACAAGAATATCAACAAGTGACATGCCACATTCTCCTTACCCTTAATCACATAGCTTGTAGGTTATTGCCTATATATTTCTTCATAAATATCTCCATGAAGAAATTCAATCTTCACATCCATATGTTCAAGTTTAAGATCCAAAGTAGCTACAAATGACCTTAAAGATCTTATAGATGTTAAATTTACCATTGGTGCAAAGACTTCTTCATAGTCAATACCATTATTTTAAAAGTCTCCTTTTTCTACCAACCTTACCTTGTATATTCCTCATTGTTTTATCCTAAAAATCTATCTACAACCAAAAGATTTTCTTTCATGAGGAAGTTTAACAAGTTCTCATGTCTTTGTTTCTTCATTAGTAATTTCATTTCCTCAACCATAGTATTTTTTCAAGCTTTACAAATTTTTGAATTACAAGCTTCTTTATAGATTTGAGAAGAATCACTAATACACAAAACATATGAATCTAAATACTTAGGTATTTAGTTAATCTTCTCAATGACTAATCTTCTTCTTAAGGTGGATCTTCCTCATCATTAGTTTCATTATCAACTTGTTCTACAGTTGATTCCTGGTCAATATCATAATGAGATTTTTCTATAATCTTTTCTTCAATCATATCAAGTTGTGATGATTCCATAAATATGACATCTATGCTATACATGATTCTATGAGTATTCAAATTCCATAGCTTATATCCTTTTACACCTTGATCATATCCAAGAAAAATACATTTATTAGAGTTATAATCTAATTTGGATCTACATTCTTTAGGCACATGACAAAAAGCTATACTCCCAAATACTCTCAAATGATCCAATGAAACTTTCTAACCATACCATATCTCTTATGGGGTTCTAGCATCTAGTGATAATGAGGGCATTCTATTGATTAATTAGCAACCTGTCATTACAACTTTTGCCCAAAATTTCTTTTCAAGACCAACATCATTGAGCATATGTTGAGCTCATTCAAAGAACATTATATTCATTTTTTTTACAACTCCATTTTGTTATTAGGTGCTTGGAATTCTCTTCTACCTAAAAAAATCATGAATCCTACAAAACCTTTCAAATTCATCTAAATAAAATTCCTCACCATTATCTATGCTAAGAGCTTTAATTCCTTTTGTCAAATTGGTTCTCAACAAGAGCTTTATATTCCTTGAATTTATCAAAGACTTCATATTTGAATTTTAGGAAGTAAATCCATACTTTCATACAATAGTCATCTATGAAGGAGACATAATATTCAAAACCAACAAGCGAAGTTACTAAAACAGGACCAAACACATCACTATGAACTAGATCCAATGTGTTCTTAGCTCTTTGAGTACTTGTAGGAAAGCTTAAATGATGTTTTTTTCCATTCAAGCAATGTTAACAAAGTGGTAAATGATCTTGGGCATTGCCTTTAATTATATCTTTTTCTTGAAGAATCAAGATGGACATTTCTTCCATATGCCCAAGTCTTTTATGCCATATATCCATGGTGAAGTTCTCTTTCTATGCGTGAAACTCTTCAACTTTATTAGCCACTATAACACCATCCAACTAATATAGTTTTCTAGTTCCTTATCTATATCCTATATCTATTATGGATTTTCCCTGAAAAATTCTACATCTCTTGTTTTCAAATAATATAAATAAGTGAAAATCATCAAAATCAATCATAGATAATAAGCTTTTGATGAGCTCAGTAACATGATATACGTTGGGAATTATAATTTTTATACCACTATATGATAACTTTACTTTGCCATAGCCCTTAACAGCACAAGTTTCATCATTCCCAAGAAAAATAGAAGCAGACATAGCTTTATGGTATTCAGAAAACCATTCTCTTCTAGCTGTAAAGATATATGAAGGACTTGAACCAATATACTAGTAATTATAATTAGAGTTACCTCCAATTGTAACTATACACAAGTCTATTATTTATTCATCAACATCTTTCTTAGAAGAAACAAATCTAGCATCTTTCTTCTTTTTCTTTGGAAATTTGCAATCCTTCTTCAAGTGGCCATGCTTCCAATAGTTCTATTACTTTGGTGTTCTCTTGAGAGCATCATCAACAACTTTCTTGAATTTAGAATTATTCTTACCAAAGAATAATTTTTTTCTTGGTTCTTTAATTACCAATGCTTTAGTAGGTGTAGGCTTAGATCACTTCTTTGAATTTCTTTAGTTATCAACCATCCTACAACTTCATAAAATTTTAAAGAGGTACTTGTATTGGTAATATTTTAAATAATATTTTTCCATAAATCATAAAGCAATTATAACAAGGAAATACATTGTTCTTCTTGTTTGATCATGCTACTAATTGATTATAATCATCTCCGAATAGTATTGAAAGTAGTAAGATGAGATGCAATAGTATTATTTTCGAACATATTTAACAACAATAATTTCCTTTTAGGATGCAATTTATTTAGGTAAGAACTATATTGATATATCTTACCTACAACATCCCATAACTCCTTTGAAGTCTTCATCTTGCAAATTTGTAAGCATAAGATTAGAAATACCTTTAAGAATTATTCCCAAAGCTAGATGAGCTAACTAATTCTAGTCTTTAGCTTTCATGATCTCTAGTTTAATTCTAGTTATACATACATCTTGTTTCTTTTTAACCAATGAATCTTCCATTCTTAGCTTCCAAAGATTATAGTTTCTTCCATTGAACTTTTCTATTTCTTCAATGTACTTGGCACCATTCACCATCTTAATTCACTTAATAAGATAAGAGCCCTAAGAATAAACTAAACGTTGGTTTGATACCAATTTATTAATTTAGATCTTGATTAATTAAGATAATAATGCAACATCAAGTAGTAAAAATAAAAATTCAATTATGGAATCAAAAGAAATTCATAAAAAAACACAAGAAAGTATCTTGGGGAAAGCATATGAAAACTCTAGCAACAACTCCAACTCCTAGCAAGCCTTAGAAATCCAAGTCTTATTTTCTTTGAGACTTAAAAAAAGATTACATTAAGCTTTCACAAAAGAAGGAGACTTTAGCTTGAATTATGCCTCACACACCCTTTGATTTGATGAAGATGTGATTTGAGACCATCCAAACATCCACTTATATAGTGATCATAATATCACGCTTTGGGTAAAAGTCAAATTATGGAGTTATAACCCATAATTAATCATGGAAAAATTGGATGTGAGTGGTTAAATATTCTTTTAACATATTAAATACTTTGACTTTTGTTATTTTTAGCCAACACACCAAGAATAATTTGCCAACATGGCAACTATTACAACATGAGTGTGTCTTAAACTTAAAATTGACAACACACCTAATACATTGATCATGTTAAATGTATTAAGGAAGTAGATGAATGAATTTCTCTAGAATCAAAAATCTTAAAAATTAGTAGAAGGCATAATATATGAAATTTAATTTTAATAATAGCATAAATAGTGGTGAAATAGAAGTGACAACTCAAAGAAAAAAGGTCCCTCACTATAAATAGTTTTGCTACATAGGATCAATTCCAAAATTAGATGGTTAACTTGATAATGATATAAAAAATAGAATTGAGCTAGGATAGTCAAAATGGATTTAAGCTAGTTACATTCTATGTAATAAAAGAACACCAATAAAATTAAAGAGGAAATTATCTAGAACAACAATCACACTTGCTATCTTACATGGTGTTGAATGTTGGACATTATAAAAGACACATAAACAACATATTAGTGTGGAAGAAATAGAAATGATTTAATGAATGTTAAATGTTATATGAAGAAATAAACTATATAATACAAACATCTATGGTAGCTTAGATAGTTTGGACATGTGTAAAGAAGATCAAACAATGAGCTGATAAACAAAGTTACTACATCACTATTCCAGAAAAGCCACCAAAAGGAAGATCAAAGAAGACATGGAAACAAACAATTAAAGATGATTTTAAGAAACTACAAGAAAATAAAGATATAGATTTTCATAGAGGCAAATGGCAGAGAAGAGCTCATGTATTCAACCCTAGTTTATTAGGATAAGGCTAGGATGATGATGATGATCATCCTTGTTTACAATTCTAATGAGAATGAGCATGTATAACATTTGAGAAAAGTGTTTTCAAAATTGCATATTGCATACTTAGTAGTAAATGTCAAGAGATTCTAGTTCCTTAAAAGAAAAAGTATGCATTTGGATCATATCATCTCCAAAAACCAAGTGAAGGAAGAGCCCAATAAGATCAAGACAATTAGAGATTAGCCGTCACTAAAGAATGTTTGAGAGGTAAGATTGTCTCTTAGGCTAGCTAGCTTTTATAGGAGATTTATTAAATATTTTAGTTCTATTGCATGGTCAATCATTTCTTATTTGAAAAAAAGTATAGATTTTATTTGGGATGATAAGCAAGAGAAATTATTCCAAGCCTTAAAGACATCAATTCGTTGTGTTCTAGTATCTTACCATTCCAAAATTTGTCAAACTTTTTGAAGTGGAGGTTAATGCAAGTCAACTTGAGGTTAATGATGTTTTTTCCTAAGAAGATAAGACTGTTCCATTTTTCTCAGAGAAGCTAAATGAATCAAGACAAAAGCATAGTGTCTATGAAAAAAAATTGTATCCTATACTCAAAACTATTAAACATTGGAGACCTTATTGGGAAGTGAATTTTTGCTTTTGAATAATTATAAAGCATTATAATTCTTCAATTTACAAACGAAATTAAGTGCGAAGGATATGAAATGGGTAGAGTAGCTCCAAGATTTTCACTTTTTGATAAACCACAAAAGTGAAAAAAGTAATGTGGTAGTAGATGCTCTTTATAGGATTCATATGATGAATCATTCATGTGCACAAGTAGAGGGATTTAAGGTCATTACTTATTTGTATAAAGATAATGATGACTTTAGTAAGATTTGGAAGGATCCTAATATTTCATTACTTAGTAGATTGGATAGGTGGAGAGACTATCATCTATAGCATGGACTTCTCTCCAAGAATGATAATTTATGTAAGCTAAATTATGATTTTAGGTCAAATATTTTGTATGAGAAGCATACTTGTGGTATGGCTAGACATATGGGTAAGACCAAGACATATAAGCTTACTACAAAAACCTAAATCTAGCTAGATATGTAAAATGATGTAAATAAAGTTATTAGGAAGCATCATGTTTGTCAAAAATTTTAAAGAGAAAAAGGTATTACTGGTCACTATTAGCCTTTTCCAATTCCTAATGCTCCATCAGAGAGTATTTCTATGAATTTTATATGTGGACTTCCAAAGACACAATCTAGACATGATTATATTCTTGTTATAGTGGATAGATTTTCCAAAATGACACATTTCATTTCTTGTAAAAGAAGGAATGATACATCTGATGTTGCTCATTTGTTTTTCTATCATGTTAGATTACATGGAATTCTATTAAACATTGTGAGTGATAGAGATGTGAGATTCATAAGTCACTTTTGGAGGTTATTGTGGAAGTTATTAAGTACCAATTTTTCCTTTTTAAGTATCTATCATCCACAAAGTAATAGATAAATAGAGGTTGTAAGTAAATCAATGATAACGATTTTAAGATGTCTTTATGAAGATTAGCTAAATAGAAGGGAAATTTTCTTAGCTTAGGCTAAATTTAGCTACAAAAAATCTTTTCATTTTAACATTGGTAAATGTTCATTTATGGTGAATTATGAGTATTCTCCTAGAATGGTAGATAATTCAAGAAAATTTAATGGTTATGCTCATGTTAGTTCAGATTTTATGCAAAGTATGAAAAACCTACATATGCAAGTAAAGGAAAATCTTAAAAGTAAGGCAAAAGACGTTACTATTAACAAGAATTTTAAAAAAGCAAGGAGAATTTTAAAGTTGATGACTATTTTTGGCTTCATTTGGGTAAGAAACTAAGGAATGTGACCTAATCTAATCTTAAATCAAGGAGAGTTGGTCCATTTTAAATTAGGACCAATATCAATAAGAATGCCTATGAACTCAATATTCCTAATGATTTTCCTTTTTTGGTGTTTTTAATGTTTTAGATATAACTTTATACTATATAACTTTATAACTTGAAGGATAATGAGGAGGTTTTGAAAGATGTAACTAAAGTTGCCAATTTAAAAATGTCTAGAAAGCCAATTGTTCTACAATGAAGAGAGGCTATTAGACATGGGAAAAAACAACCAAAGGTGATTTAAGGAAACTAAAAATAAATAAAGATCTAGCTTTTCATAAAGAAAAATGATAAAAAAATAACTCATGTAGCCAACTCCATTTTATTGGGACAAGGATAGGATGATGGTGATGATGATTCTGATATTTTGAAAATTATTATTATTCTATCAAGACATCTATATTAACTCCAAAATGTTTACTTCTTACAAAGGAGATTCCTCACCTATTAAAAACTCTATATGAGAAATGATAGAACTAATAGAAATAGAGATAATGTGTCCTATCAAGTTAAAGTTATTTATCAACATTTAGATTTTTACTACTTACAGTTTACCTTCATTCTACACCAAGATGAATAAATGAGATAGAGGATCCTAGAGGGCAACATTATATTGCCACTTGATCAAGCAACCTTGTTAATGCTAATGGTAGTATTAATGAAGTTTTGACTAGAATTTGCTAATGATGAATACATAATAGTGGATGAAATATCTAGGCCCTACTAGTCCATGGAAGCCTAAATTTGAAAGGATCATTTATGAAGGCATACCATGAAGTAGTTAAGGGAAAATAGGCTATCATTCCATTTGGAAAGATCTAATTGGTAAAATCCTTCCCTCTTCAATGTAGATGACATAGCTAAAAAAGAGAGAGAATATGATCGAATATAAGGATAACCTCAAGACCTAGGTCTTTTAGAAAGTCACCAAGAGAAATATAAATGGGTCATGGAAGTAGAGCAAGATAGCATGACTCTCCAAGTTCTCCATTTGTTTGTCATTCTTATCATTAATATCTAATGAGAATGAGCATCAGCCATGAAGAAGAGACTAGGATAGATAACTTGATGGTGATAGCATAAGAAATTAAAATAAGGATTGAGGCAATGATAATAATCATGATTATGATAAACATACATGGAAGAAGATACAATGGGTAACATAGAAAGGATTATGATCATAATAGGGATCATGATGAATGTGATGATTATGATGAACATCTTCTGGTTACAAGGATTATGATTAACATCAAGAAGACTACTTACATTTTCACCAAGTATCATAAGGATAGTTGCCACAAATAGTTAGACATGGATAATATCTCTAAGTTAAATGGAGGCTATAATGCAAACCCATAACCTTATTTGTAAGTCTTCCATAATTTAAGAATAAATTTTGCTAATCATGAGTTAACCATAACTTAACCATGAGTCATGGTATGAGTAGTTTGAGTGACCATAAGTCATGATATTATAACATGAGTCATGATATAGCTAGAAATATTAAGAATTGTTATTCTGAGAATACAAAGACTTTATCAAGGGTCATGGTTTGGAAAAACCTCAAAAATGAGATTTTTGATGCTTACCAGAATCATACTATGGATCATGGTAAATTTACCTTATTTACAATGATGTTCATGAGGTGATCATGGGCTATGATGAAAGATTCAAAGAAAAAATTACATAACCATGAGTTTACTATGAGTTGTGGTTGATAAAATTTTAAAACTTACAATACCACAAGTTATGGATGATACCATGAGCTAAGTATGCATTGTGATCAATAACATTTTAAAATCTATAATATCACAAGTTATGGTTAACTTATGATCTATTTTTATGCGATACCATGACCTCAACATGAGTCATGGTCAAACTAAGTTATCATAAAATCTTGAGTTTTATTAATTAAAATAAAATGAATTTGTATGTACAAGTTCACTTTGAAGAATACTTCAATCTAGAATGATGATATATAATGTATGATATGATTAATTTTGATCATATGATTTAATAATTGGATTTGAAGAATCAATGATGAATTAAACTGAATATGTAATTATGTGGAACACTAAGTTAGATTCAAGAATAATTTATGCTAGTAATGTGATGAAAGTGTCGAGATGATTAAATTACATAGATATATGAATTGAGAGCTATTGATGATCAATGAATACTAATAAAATATGAAGATGCATATGAGAAATAAAATGTTGGTAATAGTAAGATCATTAAAAGAGTCTTTGCTATAGCTTTATTGGCTGAAAAAAAAAATTATTACAAGCTAGAAAGGCCATCTTATTTATGGAAATACATTGGGACCATACTTGGAAATGTAAACCAACATTTCCCCATACCTAGGATCCAAAAAATGAGAAATATGAATGAATTGGGATTATTAAATTGTAAATCCATCCATCAACTCAAAAAAATTGAAAGTAATAATTAAATTTAATTAATCTAACCTTTTTCTATTTTTAATAACAAATGAATTCATAAGTTACATTTAACATTTAAGAAGTAATACTTAAATAATAATTCTTGATGTCTTTATGATCTTATTCTTTGGAAGATGATGACATCTCCTTGCATTTTACACTAGCAGCAATAAGGTATCTAGCTTAAGAAATTAAATTCAAGAATGAAGATAGATAATCATGAATCCCTTGATGTAGCTTTATTTTTATATTATTTATTATTGCATAGGTGACTAGGCCATGACATTTCTCAAAGGGAGAAATTGAGACACATTATGGATGAGGTAAGAAATAATATAAAGTAAATCCTTGGGATCTATACCGAAGGAAGACTATCAAAGATGAGATTCCATTAAATGTAAAAGCTCATAAATTAGGTAGCTAAGAAAGGAGAACTCAAAAGAAAAAATGCAGAGAAGTAGCGTATTCCAGGATCTGCGCTTGATAATCCTAGTAGTAGTCCAATGTGTATGGCTAGTTGAGGAATTGGCTTCTCATCGCTAGGCTAGAACGTGTGATAAGTACGACTTGGCTACGAGCATCCACGGGTGTGTACGGCTAGCCAAGGAATCAGCTACTTATCCCACTTAAGCTAAATAGGTGCCTCAGTACGACCACTTCGAGCACTTGCGTTACGTGTGGTGATCCCAGTAATGATTAGCGTTTGGTAAGCCACAGTTGCATAGTTCAGGGTGTGTCCGGTAAGTGGGAACGGATGCTGACGCTAGTTAATTTAAACTTAGGACATTAGTTAGAGTTAGTTAGTTTCTCAACCCTTTCTCTCATAGCTTAGGCGATAAACCTGAAAATACCAAAAAAATCACATACCTCAGACTTGCTT
>MNCI01033474.1:1662669-1801850 GCA_015680685.1 Gnetum montanum
CGGCAGCCTGATCCTTATGGATATTATGTGCAGCAACCGATTTCTCCAAGTGACTCTATGGGTCACACTACCCCCAACATCACTACCAAGCGTGGGAGTACTTCAGAAGGACTCCTTCTCCTCCAGGAGACATCTCACATTCCATCCATCCTCTAACTCCACCCACACATCTTCCTCAAGTAGTTCCCATAACACCTCCTGCTCCAGCAATGCAAGGGGAACTTCCTCCTCAACCGTAGCAATGTCACACTACGAGAGCTGTAAATATCCAACTGGGTACTAGTTCTGGCGACAACTATACAAAGAAGAGACCTTTTTCCATAACTAAAAGCCCAGACAAACTCTCGCAACAACAAGCGGTTGAGGCCATGTACATGCCTACATCATCTAACACTTCGGAGCACCCTTCAGTCCAAAGGAGTGTAACGCATACGGTTATGCTAACACATACCGTAACTGACTGGATCAAGGTAGGCCACCTTCCCAGGAAATGAACTGACCCTGGGAGTCCCTTTATTTATTTGCAGATTGCTGGAAATGCACCACATCGGGCTCTTCTTGACTCAGGTTCTGGAGTCAACTTAATTTCACAATAGATGTATCACGCCTGGAACCTGCCACAACTTAAGAAGAGCAACATCCAACTAGAGTTGGTGGACCAGTCCATCACGATTCCCTTGGGATTGGTGGAGGATGTTATTACCACTGTGTGTGGTTGGTCCTACCCAGCGGATTTTCTAGTGATCGATGTTAACAACAATAAATGGGACTTCCCAATTATAATGGGAAGGGAATGGCTAAGCACAGTAGATGCATGCCTTAGGATCTGCAATCTTTCCTTAGAAATATCCAAGATAACCATATGTGGAAATATCAAGAAGAGGATAGTTCCGTGGATCACATACAGTGATTCATTGGGTGATGACATGGAGGAAATGTCTCCATGTAACAGGTGTGCCCAAGAAACTCTGCAACAAAGATGCCTGTATGTAGCAACCACACAAGAAGTAGTAGACACCCCGTGGTTGACAGCTTCTCATAAGAGCAAACAAATATGCATGGAACGAACTGAGGCAACTCATGCCAACAACCGTGGCATAGACACATTGGAACGTGAGCGTCGCCAACTTCCAACCCTGAATTTAAGATCATCAATTGGGAGAAGTTGGGCACTGCTTAGAAATTCAAATAGGCGCTCACTACTTCGGATCTCTCCCTCACAACTCAGTCATGGGGGAGATGGCCACCTATGCTAATCATATGGGGCCCTCAGTTCTTTTTCAGTTTTTGTTTTACACATTTTTGTTTTACAACGTTTTTGTTTTTCACATTTTTGTTTTACAATTTCTTTAACTTTTCTAATTTTTGTTTTACAAATTTCTTTAACTTTTCTTGTTTTTGTTTTACAACATCGTTATATTTTTCTATCTTTTTGTGTGTGTGTGTGTGTGTGTCATCCATCATGTAAATTCGTCACCCAATAAGTGTTCGGGCCGATGGGATGAACTGTTTTTAATTCATTGCTGATGTTTGGTTTTTACCTTTAAGTTACATTGTTGATACTAAGGTATGTTCTTTTGATATGGCAGGCAATGAGATCACTTCATCCATCCATCCATCAAAGTCTATGGTTTCCCTTGGCTTGGAAATGTACAGTTCCCTTCCAATAAGAACTTTAACGAATTGGTGACTGGGCATTTCTCAAACTAAGGAAGGACTCAAGGATTGCAAAGGGTGTGGCTTCAAGGGAACTTGATGCTTTTGTGTTGGTCATTCACTTGGGTGCTTGGTTGTTTTCTTCTTGAGTTTTCTTACTGTTCCGATGTTACCCATTCTTCGGAAGCTGAGACAATAAAAATAAAGAAGTCTTTGCATGGTGTGGTCCCCACGCATAAAAACATAAAACACAAAGAAAAAGAAGAAAGTGAGGATTCAAAGCACACCCCTTAGACAAAATAAAATTTGGGCTGCAAGCATTGGTTATGGAACCAAAGTGTTCCCTCTAACTAAGGCCCTTCTTGCTTCACATCCTCTCCTTTGTTTCGTCGGAATGGTGGTGGCTCGTCGAAGATGCATCCTTGTTTTCCAAGTGGATGATTTAGCCAAATGCATTGATGCGGAGTCACTAGAAGTGGTTGGTTTGAGCCCAGAGTTGGAATGAGATTCACCAAGTCAAATTAATCATGAAACACACAAGGGGCTGTACACCACCTTGTTCTTGGGATCCCATTCCACTTCTCTTCTTTCCATCCTTCTCTCCATTGTTCACCTCATTGCCGGTTGTATCATTAGTGTCTATTTTGGTTGATGCATTGTTTTCTTTTTGGTAAATTCTTACGGTTAAGACTTTAACTCTTGTTCCAAAGGACATTCCCAGAGCCTACGGACTCTTTGAATAGGGATTGTCAGGGCATTAAGGGCATGAGCCTGCTTTGGGGAGGACCCACTGACATTCCTATTTGGAACATTAGTTAACTTCTTTTCCTTAACATTTTTGCAATTAATTTTATAACATTTTTTTTCATTTCCATCTTGACATCCATTTCACCGATGCCATTGTTGTTCCTTTTTACCTATCTTTCTTACTCCTTTTCTTTCTTCATTCTAATGCTATCGGAGGTTCGCGATTAGTCATGGGGGTACGGGGACTACTTTTTTCGCTTTTTCTCCTATGCCCCGGATTTTTTTGTTTTTCTTCCTAACCCCTATACCTTCGGTAGTCATCATCTACATTTTCACAGATCCATATTAGCCATACCACAACCTAGCCAATGAACCTAAACCAAAGCAAGGTATTATTTACTTAATGATTCAATTACCCTTGCTAATATATGATTGTGTTGTGTGTGCAGATGGCCATCATACAAAAACGAAATAGATCTGGCGCAAACACTTGGAATGGAGCAGCGCTAAAGCTGCTATGCAAGGAGCAGGATTGATAATGCGCTTACGGATGGACAACGAAAGGCACAATCTAGGCATTGGCAGCAACAAGACTCTTCTCTCTTCTTCTCTTCTATTCTCTCTCCTCTTTTCTCTCAGCTGCCAAATGTGGCCTGATGTCATTGTAATAAGGTGTTCACCATTGTTGTCATGAACACCAATTCTTGTCAAGTCTTGTAATAAAGACCCGTTCACATCTCATCCCATTAGTTCCATTTCCCTCAATAATCCCATACCTACCTGATATCATTGTAAGGAACTCGAGGATGAGTTTTCATTCATTCATGGGGGTATGATGAGATGCAACATGCACTGTGCCGCGATATCGTGTACGCGATATCGTAACCACCGCGATATCGCAGTCTGCCGCCATATCTATAAATAAGAGGCGGCACTCCCCTCATTTCCCAATCCTGGCTAGAAGTAGCGAAGCTCTGGTAGATTGATCACTCCAGAGTTAGAATTTTTCCCATGTGCCCGCAGTAGGAGTCCTAGAGTGAACGGCTCTTTATTCGAGCAGTTTGTAACCTGAACCCAAGTTGTGTATGGCAATAAAGAAGAACTTGATTGGATAAACCTTTCAGTACATGGTTTTAATTATTGTTTTTATTTATTGCTTTCCTAGTGCGCACAAGTACGACTTGATTACGAGCATCTACGGATGTGTACGGCTAATCAAGGAATCGGTTGCTTTTCGCAACGTGTGAGTACGACTTAACTACGAGCATTGGCTGCTTGGTAACCCAGTAGCGTATTCCAGGATCTGCACTTGGTAATCCCAGTAGTAGTCCAATGTGTACGGCTAGTTGAGGAATCGGCTGCTCATCGCTAGGCTAGAACGTGTGATAAGTACGACTTGGCTACGAGCATCCACAGGTGTGTACGGCTAGCCAAGGAATCGGCTACTTATCACACTTAAGCTAAATAGGTGCCTCAGTACGACCACTTCGAGCACTTGCGTTACGTGTGGTGATCCCAGTAACGATTAGCGTTTGGTAAGCCACAGTTGCATAGTTTAGGGTGTGTCTGGTAAGTGGGAACGGATGCTGACGCTAGTTAATTCAAACTTAGGACATTAGTTAGAGTTAGTTAGTTTCTCAACCTCTCATAGCATAGGCGATAAACTGAAAAATACCAAAAAAATCACATACCTCAGACTTCCTTAACCATACACCGTGACACATACAAGCAAGCCTGGGAAGACAACGAACGATTAACCCCAAGTGTTTCTTGTGGCGTTAAGGCATTTAGTCTGCGGAGTTTGACTAGATCGCGCGTGCACGCTCGTATTCGTATGGTTGAGTGTAGGGGTACCTTGCCACTCATCACAAACTTAAATTCAGGAGATGGTAGAGTTAACATATGTTAGTAAAAACATTAAAAATAGTGCTTCCTAATTAAGTAACATCTCTAAGAATCTAGCGCTTATGCTTTGAATGAAAAGTGCATGAAAAGTAAAATTCCAAGGAGATTGTCTTATCCAAATGTAATTACCACTAATCCTATCATTAATAATACTATTATTCAAGTGGAACTTCTTCATAACATCAAGACTAGTACAAATAGTAGTGATAAAACTCATAGTTATGGGTGATACCTTCACCAAGGTAGCAATACTCCCTAGAAGTAATTGGACCCATATGGATATTATGTCTAATAACCTATGTCTCATAGTAGCTCTACCACTTATGCTCCTACTCATCATCATTATCCTTTCAAGTTCTACAAACTAGTTACTTGATGGGCCAAATCTTGATCTTATGCTCTTCATTTTCACCAACACTTCAAGTCACAAGCTTCAAATGATTTTTTATCTATTCCACCACCTATTCAAGGTGAAATCCAACCAAAATCATAACAAAGGAGTACTATAAAAGCCATAAATATGCAGCTGGATAATAGTTCAAGTAGTTTCAAGCTCAAACCTCATAAGCACCCTTACTTTAAACCTATTAATCCACCTAAACTAATGTAATAATTATTGGCTATGGACTCTAGTTCAAGCCCAACATCCTTCAATCCAAAAAACTAGTTATCTTTAAAAAAAATATAAATGTACAAACTGTCATGTTAATTCATGCTATTACTAATTGAATTAAAGCAAGTAACCTTCTTGAAAGAGGAATAGATCTTGGAAGTCCTATAATTTACTTTCGTATTAGATGGAATACATCACATAAAGCTTTGTTAGATTAAGGTTTTAGTGTGAATGTAATCTCCCAAGAGATGTACAATGCCTAAAATTTCTAACCACTCAAAAAGTATAACATGAGGTTGGAGTTTGTAGATCAATCCATCACTATCCTACTAGGAAAGTTAAAGAATGTGATAAGAACCATTGGTAGATGGTCTTATCCATTACATTTCCTTGTGATTAATGTGAAGAATCTTAAGGAGGATTTTCTTATCATCATGATAGCAGAATGACTTAACATCATTGATGGTAATTGTGGAATTTGAGACCTCTCTTTGAAAATTATCAAGGAGACTGAACCTGACATTGTGGAGTGACAAAAAATTTCATGCATTACTTTTGAGAATACATGATGCAATTGTGGGTAGAAATTTCAAGCTATAAATGCAACTGTTGTACTAACTTGTAACCATGTAGAAAAATAAGTGTGTGTGCAAAAACAAAAGTATGTATATACAATATCCATTGAAAAAAAAAGATACCTAGTGGCTAGGAAGCATGAAAATATGTAAAACTTACATGGAATCTATTAATGCACATATTAATTACTATCTTAAGAGAATAAAACATACATAAAACATATAAAAGAACATCCTATGTTCTAACCATACATCAAAGCAAAGTGATGAATAAAGAGATACAAAAACTAAGATTGAAATCCAAAAATAAAACATATCTAGAACCTCTTAAATAAGAATACCTTGTAGTTCAATAAAATATGTGTCTCTAAATGACCAAAAAATCACTATCATCAATGTTAAATAGAATAACAAATAAAGACATAAATCACTAAAGATGATACATGAAAAAGCCATGTTTTATGACTGAGGGAATTTGTTCTCCATTTTCCAAATGCTTACCCATGAGTTTAGTTGTTAGAAGGTATTCCATCTTAAATTAAGAATTCATAAGTGTACATTTTACATGTTTTTAATACTTTTTTATGTTTTCTATTTCTTTACATTTTTAAGTTCTTTTTATTTTTCTAGTTCTTAATATGCTTTTCTATTTCATAATATTTTTCAATTTTTCTAGATGTATTTTTTATTTTTTTGAGTCATTTGCTTTATGTTTCTAGATAATTTTAACATTTTTTATAATAAAATTATTATTAATATGAAGGAATCAACTTTGTTGCTAGAATTATGTTCTATACTATTAGATTATTGAAGGAATAATTGTCCAAAGTAGTGAGACCACATCATCCATTCCTTTGTTTCCATTAATAAGAAGTTTTTATCATGGAAATAATACTAGCTTAGTTATATATTTATAATATATACCTATCATTTGGTAGAGAGAATCTTATTTGTTAACAAGTAATAAGTTATTTGAGTCAAAAATTTGACAACTTCTAGATGAAGAACAAGATTTAAGGATTACAATTTTCATGACTTCTGGACAAAGAACAAGATTTGTATATCAAACTTTTCATATCAATGAGTTTTAGAAAAATAATTTTTCCATTAGTTATTGTATGTTCTCATTCCTGGATGAATTTGCATTTCCTATTAGAGCATACACAAATAACAAATTTGGCTGAGAATGAGAACATACAATAACTAAAGCAAATATTTTTTTCTAAAACCTATCATTATAAAAAATTTGATATACAAATCTTGTTCTTCACAAATGTATTGAATGCTAATCACAAATTCTTCACATGCATCTAAGATGATATGTACAGTATAACATCTTTCATGGGTGGAAGCTACAGAAGATCTTCAATGAGTATCACTAATCTACCACCACAATTATCAAATTGATTTTTTGGATAAATTACCATAAACCTTCTATCAATGCTACCAATAAATTTGCCACCTAAAAAACTCATTTCATCTATAACAATATACTTTATGTCTTTGTATCTATATTGCAACGATGCCAAAGTTGATGTAGCTAGTGGTTTGTACTCCCTAATTTCAATATTCAATGTAGAATGTATTGTAATTACATTAATATTATACATTGCAGCACCAATAGGGGTGAGCATCAATAAGCTATTTTTTCCTAATTGGAAAGTTCAACTAAATTCTTTACGAATAGTATTAATGAGATACAATTCTCCTATGCCCATTGTACCTTGAATAATCATCAATAGGAGAGCAACTCCATTGAGTTTGAATTGTTGCATGTAGAGATGGCTAGTGATAATCTTATAGCATTTCTTCTATTGAACTCTGAGGGAAGATAAGTACACCTAATTTTAGTCATTTCTTGAAGGTGTTATTATCCCATGTGATCTATGACTATGAACAAAAGATGTAGCAATCTTTGCAACATCTTCTTAAGGATAGCTAACTGACCATTCGTGTTGTCTATCTCAATCCCTTAATCCAAGCATTTCAAGTTCACTTCGTTGAAAATGAGTTGATGCAAGTAGATGAATTATTTCAAAATCATATTCAATATCATCCTATCCTTTTGGAATAATATCTCTATACTACCTCTCTTCCTTGCAAGCATGTTCAAAATCTTCATCAAATGTCTCCTCTTCTAATTCATATATGTGTTGAACAAAAATCCATTTTTGTTCAATTTCTTCATCATTTCTTCCCATATCACATTTTACATCTCTAAATGAATAGTGTAGTGGCAACTATGTCCAAGAACAATCTATCCATTTTTCCTCCCTACTTTTGGAGCTACTCTAAATCTAGAATATGTTTTGATAATAACTGGTTGTGGTCAAGTCTCCACATAGGCACCTCTCTTTTTTTTGAGGTAAATGTAAAATATTTTATAGCATTCAGTAGTAAAACTCCTTCCATTTCTAGTGGTCTCTTTTGATATGCATTGATAAGGGATGTGTATATTTCTGGTTCCTCATCTCCATTTGCAACCAGTATAACTCTTTTATAAATATCTCTAGATACATTTATAGTATCAAATATTCTACTCCATTCAACCAATGGACGTTCATATAACATATGACAAACCTCCATAACACCAATGTCTCTATCAGTTGCAACATCCATCATGAGTCTTTTGTATACATTCATTACATTTTCCTTTGGGTTTTTGGATTCTACAATACAAAGTAACAAATCATGAAAGGATCTTAACTTCTTTTTAGATTTTGTTGTGTATTTTTTAATATACTTAATAACAACATATTTGTCAAGTATTAGTTGAAAGTATGTGTTTTCTCTCCATGGTTGAAGAATCCTTCTACTATAAATATTTAATTTTGAATCATTTCAACATGGTTCGTAAGCAAAATGAATTTTGTTTTGTGGATCTTGAAAGAGTTCTGATCAAGCCCTCAATGGCCATGGAACATTATACCTAAGGAAAAAATTAAATTCATATAATTCTTTTCTAGATAAAATACATTCTTGATGTAAATAATAACCAATGTATTTAGAGAAATATAATTCTACCTATAAACTTGCACATTATTTTGGATTCTTAAACACACTGCCCTCTTACATTATGTATAACGCTAAACAGAATTTAAAAGCTCATCATAATCAATATCAAGATTCATGAATTGCAGCTATCAACTTTTAATCTTGCACAGACGCCTGAGATTATTAACACATTGCATTTGCAAATGAAAGAATTATATAATCTTAATGATTAGTTTAAATTACTTCAACAATATTTTAAAATTTAAAATAAATGAAACAAAAGTTAAAAAATTACAAATATCTTACCTAATTGGATATTGCATCTTGATTGAATCTACTATTCCATGCATTTGTTGTTACATTAAAAAAACTCTCTCATCTTTCTAACTACTTCTAGATCATTCTAGTCAAGTTCCTCTATGTTTGGAGCTCTCTTAATCCAAAGAAAGCCATGGACATGTGGTGATTCCCTATATTGTCATTCATATCTTGTCCAGTAATCAACCACATTGAATTCCTCAAATAATACATTTTCTCAAAATGCCTAATGTTGAAGATGCATAAATTTAGCAACTATATGTGGATTCTCAATAATATTTTTCATTTTCCATTCTTTTATTGTAGAAATAGTTTCGTATGGTTTTCTAGGCTTACCTTATGTAGGTCTTGCAAGTAAAGATCTGCTACACTCAAACTAAAAAAACATAGTTGATGCACCCAACTCATTTATCAAATCAAACAATTGCACTTTGCATATTTTCCAGTAGGAAGGTGTTCCTCATATTGTTGTTCCAAATCTCATCAAATTATCAAAAAAAATTATCTAATGATGCATTTTGTAGTCCTTCGTGTAATTCTTGGATTATTAACAATGCTTCTGTAATATTTTTTTTAAAGAATATTGACATTAATTTCAATGCACGATGTCTCGTTATCATGCTATAAATGTGATACCTGAAAATAAAATTAGTAGGTAATTAGTTCATAGATTTTTAAAAACATCAATGCTATTTAGTAATGTGAAAAAAATTTACTTTCCAAACCTGAATCTTTTATGACATCCAAATCATCCACCCTTATATCGAATTAGATGTCTACATATTCATGTAACATGACATCCTTGGATCGTCTTGTAAGGAAGTTGCATTTTCCACATGGAAACAATGTTGGAAATGACATTGGATGCATTTCAATTGTGTTGAATTCATTAATGGGTGATTCTAAAAGTGTTTGCCATTGTGCATAATCTAAACTTTCAACATTTGGATTTTCTAACCAAGCTCTTACTAGATCAAGTTCTTTTCCCAAAATAACTAGGCACAATGCTACAGATGATGTGTGTCTAATAATATTTTCCTCCTTTAAATCAACCAAAAGACCATCAAACTACAATCTCATTTTGCCATCCTTCTTAGATAATGTAATGTAATGAATCCTTTCAAAGACATTAACATCTTCTTTATCACTAACATCGTCCAAAGCATGCTCATCTATTTTTATATCTTGATAGAATGGATCATTTTGTTTCTTGTACAATAAGGCAACATACACATGCTTTGTATTTATGATAAAGTTATAGGATGTACTAATTTGATTAGTTCTTCATAGTATTAACATTAGAATCTCATGAATCTTCAGAGGTATCCTAGTTGCAATTTCAAATACATCTTGCATAGAGCTAATGGTATGTCCCTTATACTGTAATTGACCTCCTATAGCATGCGTAACTTATAAAATAAGGTTAATTCTTTCCTTAAGTATTTCTTCAACTTCTGATAGTTTTGATAAGATTAATGGTTGGGGTTCTAGATCCATATTATTATTAGAAAAAAAGCATTTAATCTCTTTACCATCTGGATTCAAGATCCCCACTTCTTTTTCTCCTAAACACCTTAAACACGTTGGACCAAGCCTTTTTATAGGTTTCATAGAAATACTTAAAAATCTTTCATTGCAAATGTCACATGATCAAGGAATACTAAAATTAGTAACCTCACTCGAAAATCTTGTAATTGCATGCATGCTTTGTGCGTTTAACTTATGAAGATTTTGATAAGATACTTGATTATTCATTCATTTAGAATGTATTTTTTGATTTATTGTATTTGAAATATTATGCTAGTTATGTTCTATTTGTGATCTTGGTCAAGCCTATTCCTGATCAAATCTTGCAACTAAATCTAACATGTCTTCCACCTTTGCTTGTCTTCTTCATTGTCTAAAACACTATTGTCTTTCATGACCTTATGCATGTTCTTGTTTTATAGTATTAACCTCTACTAGATTTATAAGTAATTCATCTTGTACCATTGAATCATCATTATGTGTAGATATCTGATCTAGTCCATGATCACAACCATGACCATGACCCCATTCTCTATTTGAAAGAACTTCTTGTTGCAATGGAGATGCATGCATATTTTCATTAACAAGAATGATTACTAACTAATTTTCTTATTCATCTTCTTGTTCTCGTCCTCGTCCTCATCTGCGTCCGCATCCATGTTTCAATTGTGGAATATTTAACGATTGTTAAGTATGTTCTTCGATATTTTCATCATCTTCATTCATTGAATCTTCCATATTTGTTGGAGATGTATTACTTATATCATCAAAATGTCCACGTCTCATCCTCATCCTTGTCCTTGTCCATGATCCCTTCCCATGTGTGAAAGAGTATTCTACAAAATAACATGATATAGTTAGCTTTATTATCCTAGAAATAAAATGAAGTTTATGTATAACTAAAATAATTTTTCATCTATATATCTCGATTTTCTTCCATTCTTTACAACTCCAAAGGATCTCCCCTTTGGTGAGCTTCTTTTCTTTGATTTCTGAAACATTGCTACATTTTGCGATTTAACTTAGGCTCTCTATCACTTGGCATGTTATCTATTTATAGGAATAAATGTTTTGAAATAATATTTTTTATTTTAAACTTTGTTTTATTCAAAATAAGTAGTTGGATGCTGAATTCTATTTTCCACCCAAATTTGATTGCTCAATACTATTTTTGTTAACAATTGAAATTGAAAGATGTTTGTTATGATTTTTGTACCAAAGGTAGGAGTGCTATATACATGTAGACCAAAAAGCATTTTGTTATGAATTTTTTCCAATTTAAAAATTTTATTAAATAAAACTCAAACCTAAAAATAAAAATTAGTTGTGTGGAACCCAAGAAAACCGAAAAACAAAAATTAGTTACGTGGAACCCAAAATATTTTTTTATAAATCCAAGACCCAAAGACATTTCTAACGGATATTATGTTATGAGTTTTCTTAAATTTAAAAGCCTTACATGCCACGGGGCCGCCGTTTCTCACACAATAAACAAAAAGCAAATCTAGCCTTGCCAAGTCAACCAAGTAAAAATAAACAAGAATTGACCGGAAAAAGCCGTTGCCTCGATGAGGATTGAGGAGGAACGTGGCCTGATAATCTGTGTAAGATAGCACATGACCAGAAGAGAAGGTGCCTGCCTCCATGCTTGCTCGCATCATCGTTTTCTGGGCTGCCTCCATCCAGGGACACCGATTCAGCCGTTCAAGCGGACGGTGGTGACGACAACTCTGGCAGGACGCGCAGTGGCGCTGATGATGCTGTTCAAGCGGTGCCTCATGGTGTGGCACTGGAACGTTCTGGATGATGTGTGTGTCACAGTCTTCTGGGAGGGTCTGCCACCATCACGTTTGTGGAACCGTGGCCACCATCGTGTGCGGCTTCGTGGCGTCGTGGGTGCGGTGCCATGGGATTCAACTGCTTGGCCACCACGTTTGATTGCTTGGCCACCACTGTCTTTCTTCTGCCGGCACCACTATCATCTTATGACTGTGCCACCGCTGTCTCTGCCATCGCATGTGACCGCTCTCTCCTGTGCAGCCCCAGTCCGTGGCTGCACCGCTGAAACCCTCACACCGCCTGCTGCCGCATCGCTGGCTGTTGTCATGTCTAACAGACTTACCCATACCCTCCCCTGTACCGTTACCGATGCAATATTATTTTGAGTTACTGTTACCCATACTATATGTAGCGTTACCAATGCAATATAATATTGCGTTACCGATCTGGTAGCGGCCTTTGGGCCAAATCATCCTTCTCGCAAGTACAACCCAAAAGTTACGTGTGATCATTAACCTTGAAGAAAGAAGGAAGGACCAAGAGGATTGGATGAGGATGCGACATTAAGAAAATTTGTTAATTCCTTGGACTGCCACCATGTTGTTGCATATTCATATAATATTATTTAAAAGAAACTAGTCTCTTGTTATGTTACTAGAACTAGAAAGGCATGTGACTCATTCCTCCTAAACATGTTAGAATGAGCAATGGAAGATAAAATACTTGTATCTTCTAGAATATAAGTAATTGGTCTTTAATTTTTATATATATGAAATTCTCAAAAAAATATTCTACCATTTCAAAAAATGAAGCAAACAAAATTGTGAAATAAAATATAAGTTATTAGTTACTCTTTCATTTTTAAAAAAAGTACTAGATTTGATGGTGGAAGTTTATTAGTCTATATCTCTTAGCCCTTGAACTAAAATAAGATTGTAGGCTCCTTCATTGCTACTTCTAGCTATTTTATATCATCTCAATTTATCTTGAGTTAAAATTCTAATTAAACATACCTTTGAAAGTTAGATTTTATATCCAAGAAGAATCAATGAAAGACAATATAAAATGACCAAGTTATAATAAATTATAGATAGTTACTCTTTTTAGTCACATTTTCAGATAGAAACATGAAGCATACATTCAGAGTACAATATCTCTCTCACTATAGTATATATTTTCATAAACTTTTAATAGAAGCTAGACAAAAGAACCTAGCTTTGAAACCAAATAAGAATCACATGAAAAAATAAAATGATGAAAGCAATATGATAGTTTGACTAATAGCTACAAATTTAGACTTTAATTTTGTTCAAAATACAACTCAAAGAGATGGAAACATTGATATCAAATGATATGATTAATAATATGAAGATGTAAGAGTGATACAATAATTATAATGAAATAACCATGATATATCTTCATATAAAATGGGAATATAGAGTGAGAAATTACTATAGTTGATATAAAGAAGAAAATAAAAATTGAGATACTTTATATCAAATTAAAAATAGAAGAGAGAAATGATACTTGGAGAAAATGAAAGAGAAGGGGTTTAATTATCTTTAGCTTAAGAAGGCTTCTACTTCAAAATTAATCTCTCCTACTTAAATGAGCTACATCTCCTTATATAAGATTTAAAACATCCACCTCATTAAATGTTCACCTAAGGATAGAGCCACTGAACCTAAGGTTAAGTTAAGGTATAGTAGTAGAAAGGAATTGAGAGTCCATATGACATAAAAGGAGGGTGGAACATAGTCACTTTGTAAGCCATGTAAATAGTAATAGCCATGAATTTGTTTAGTTCAATTTAGGATTCTAATTACAATAGTTTCATTTGGATTGAAACATGGATATGATTTCTTATTTAATTTCTTATGTGTCTATAAACACTTGATGAGATGGTTATACAATGACATTATAGATAGGAGTCTACTTTGGGGAGGACCCGCTTGTATAACTCTTAGGAATTTTTTCCATTAACAAACTTCATATAATTTTTGGCATTATGGCATTACTACTTTATCTTCATGAATAAATTTTATTCAAATTTCATGCTTAAATCCCTCAAAAATCAACTAATTCTAAGGTTTCAAATGATATTACTTTCATCATTCCAAATTATTTGAAGCATTCATTACCCTTATCTCAAGATAATAAATCTCTTCTAGGGCTTTTCAAATGACTTACTTTTAGATTTCAAACAACTTCAAATTCATAAGAAAATAACATCAAATGGCTATGTTGATGTAATAGGCTTAGTTACACAATCCTATTGACACTACAATGTTGATGCCACATAAAAATCCTACATATATGCATAATATTTAGAAAATGTTTCATTATTTTACTTTAGAACAAGAGTAGTTTTTGTCATTTTCTAGAGCATTGGCCTTTATAGATCTATATCTCATGATCTAGTTCTTTCTTTTGACCTATTTAAAAACTTGTATGCTCATGGAGTTGAGCTTTATATCATGGGGATAGCTAAACCATGATTTAAAAACTTTCTAATACCTTGATTTTTGAATTACTAAGGCAACTAATGCTAAAAATAACTAAAATTAATTAATAATTAAGATAATCTCTTTATCTTAGGAACTCTAAAACATGAAAACATAATCAACTAAGGGTCTAGTCACCAAAATTTTCTAGAATGGAGCTAATACTTAAGACTAATTAAAGAAAATAAGGTAATAAAATATTTTATCATCTAATGATTGATCTTAGAGATGATTGCAAATGATATCAAAGCATGTTCTAAAGGTGGAAGGTACATCACAACCTTAAGAGAAGATATGTAGATGTACATGAGAACAATGACATGGTAGAAGTAGGAGTAGTAAGCATCCCATGCAATAAGACTAGTAAGGGATGAATAGGATGTTGAATAAATTGGATAGATCCCAACCATGACAATATGATAATTTGTGTAGGCGAAGATATGCTAATCATTAAGGTGAGCATTATAGATACATGCTTGACAAGAATAGGAGAAAATAAAGTCTTTTCAATTTTCTTATTGAAGCCTAGCTCTGGATCTTTCATGGATTTTTATCCTTAGATAGTTTATAAATAATTGTAGACCTCTCTCCTTTGGCCCAACATTTCAAAAAATAAAAACTAGTATTTAAATGGAACATATTTATTTTGAAATAAGTGCAAGAACTATGTCATCATTAAGATTAAGGAAACTAATATCTTCTACTTCATTAATATCATTGCAAAGTTCCAAGGATTTTATTTACCAGTGATGAGTGAGGAGGTACCCCTACACTCAACCATACAAAACGAGTGTAGCACGCACGATCTAGTCAAACTCTGTAGACGAAATGCCTACACGCCCCATGGAACACTTGGGGTTAATCATTTGTTGTCCTCCCAGACTTACTTGTGTTTGTCACAGTGTATGGTTAAGTAAGTTTTAGGTATATGATTTTTATATCTTTTAAATGTTTTTCTCCTATGCTATTGAGGTGAAGGGTTGAGAAACTAGCTGACTCTAACTAATGACTAAGTCTAAATTAACTAGTGTCAGCATCCATTCCCACTTACCGTACACACCCTGAACTATGCAACTGTGGCTACCAAATGCTAATCATTACTGGGATCACCACACATAACGCACGTGCTCGAAGTGGTCATACTGAGGCACTTAACTAGTCTAAACGTAATGAGCAGTCGATTCCTTGATTAGCCATACACATCCGTAAATGCTCGTAATCAAGTCGTACTCATTCTGCATTCTAAGAGTTGAGGGTGAGAGAATATAATCACGATGAGCAGCCGATTCCTTAATTAGCTGTACACATTTGTAAATGTTCGTAATCAAGTCGTACTCATTCCGCGCTACTGCAGGTAATAAATCACAGGTAGGAAATAACATGTAATAAACCTATTCCATGCATTGCAAGGTTTATCCACAAAGCTTGTCTTTATTGCCGTACACAACTTGTGTTCAGGTAAAAAGCTAGTGGAATAAAGATCCATTGACTTAGGGACTCCTACTGCGGGGACATGGAAAATATTCTATCTCTAGAGTGATCAATCTACCAAAGTTTCCCTACTTTAAGCCTAGGATGGAAAATAAGGGGAGTGCTGCCTCTTATTCATAGATTTGGCAACAGATCGTGATATCGCATATGCGATATTACATGGGATGTGATATCACGACGGTCGCGATATCATGGTGCATGCGATATCACATCTCATCATACCCCCATGACTGAATGAAAACTCATCCTTGAGTTCCTTACAATAATATCAGGTAGGTATGGAATTATTGAGGGGAATGGAACTAATGGGATGACATGTGAATGGATCATTATTACAAGACTTTGACAAAACTGGTGTTCATGACAACAAGGGTGAACACCTTATTACAATGACATCAGGCCTTTGTTGGTAGCTGAGAAAGAGAGAGAGAGAAAGAAGTGTTGCTGCTTCCAACACCAGGATTGCGCCTTCCATTGTTCATCGGTAAGCATGCCATCGATCTTGCTCCTTGCATAGCTGCTTTAGTGCTGCTCCATTCCAAGTGTTTGCTCTAGATCCAATCTGTTTTCATATGATCACCATCTGCACACACAACATAATCTTATATTAGCAAGGGTAAATGAATCATTATGTAATTAATACCTTGCTTCGGTGTAAGTCCATTGGCTAGGTTGTGATATGGCTAATATGGATTGGGAGATATATTGATGATGACTACCGAAGGTGTAGGGGTTAGGAAGAAAATCAAAAAATTCAGGGCTAGGGAAAAATCGAAGAAAATTAGGCCTCGTACCCCGTTGACTAATCGTGAACCTCCGGTAGCGTTATAATGGAGAAAGAAAAGGAGTAAGAAAGATAGATAAACAGGGACAATTGAAAAACATTAGTGAAATGGATGTCAAGATGGAAATGAACAAAATAAAATTAATTGCAAAATGTTAAGGGAAAGAAGTTAACTGGTGCCCCAAATAGGAATGTTAGTGGGTCCTCCCCAAAGCAGGCTGATGCCCTTAATGCCCTAACAGACCCACATTCAAAGAGTCCGTAGGCTTTGGTAATGTCATTTGGAATAAGAGTTAAATTCTTAACCACAAGAATTTACCAAAACGAAAACAATGCATCAACCAAAATATATACACTAATGATATAATTGGCAATGAGGTGAACAATGGAGAGAAGGATGGAGAGAAGAGGATGGAATGGAATCCTAAGGACAATGTGGTGTACAGCCCCTTGTGTGTTTTATGATTAATGTAACTTAGCAGATCTCATTCCAACTCCAACCTCAAACTAACCACTTCCAGTAACTTTGCATTAATGCATTTGGCTAAACCATCCACTTGGATAACAAGAATGCCTTCCCCAAGAGTCACCACCATTCCGATGAAACAAAGGAGAGAATAGGAAGTGAGAAGGGCCTTAGTTAGAGGAAACACTTTTGGTTCCATAACCAGTGCTTGTAGCCCAAGTTTGTTTATTTCATCTAAGGGGTGTGCTTTGAATTCTCACTTTTTTTTGTGTTTTGTGTTTTTATGCATGAGAACCACACCATGCAAAGACTTTCTATTTTTATTATCTCAGCTTTCGATAGTTGGGGTAACATCAAAATGGTAAGAAAACTCAAAAAGAAAACATCCAAGCACCCAAGAGAATGACCAACACAAAAGCATCAAGTTCCCTTGAAGTCACACCCTTTGCAATCCTTGAGTCCTTTCTTAGTTTGAAAAATACCCAGTCACTGATTCGTTTAAGTTTTTATTAGAAGGGGATTGTACATTTCCAAGCCGAAAGAGACCATAGAAACTGGTGGATGGATGTATGAAGTGGTCTCATTACCTACCATATCAAAAGAAACATACCTTAGTATCAAAACTGTGACTTAAAGGTAAAAACCAAACATTAGCAATCAATATCAAAATAGTTCATACCATCATTCCAAACACTTATTGGGTGAGAAACTTACAGGGTGGATCACACACACACATACAAAATGGAAAAATATAACGATGTTGTAAAACAAAAACTAGAAAAGTTAATGAAATTTGTAAAACAAAAAATGTGTAAGACAAAAACTTGTAAAACAAAAATTTGTAAAATAAAAACGTGTAAAACAAAAACGTTGTAAAAAAAACTTAAAAAAACTGAGGGCCCCATATGATCAACATAGGTGGCCATCTCCCCCATGACTAAGTTGTAAGAGAGAGATCCAAAATAGTGAGCAGTTGTTTGAATTTCTAAGAAGTTTCCAACTTCTCCCAATTGATGATCTTATATTAAGGGGTGGAAGTTGGCAACGCTCATATTCCAATGTATATATGCTTTCATTATGGGCATGGGTTTCCTTAGTTCGTTCCATGCATTTTTGGTTGCTCCTTTGAGTAGCTGTCAACCACAGGGTGTCTACTACTGGTGGTGTGGTTGCTACATACAGGCATCTTTGTTTCAAAGTTTCAAGGGCGCACTTGCTACATGGAGGCATTTCCTCCATGTGATCACCTGATGAATCACTGTATGTGATGCATGGAACTTTCCTCTTCTCGATCTTTCCACAAATGTTTATCTTAGAGATTTCTAAGGAAAGATAGTGGATCCTAAGGCATGCATCTACTGTACTTAGCCATGCCCTTCCCATTATAATTGGAAATTTCCCTTCATTGTTGTTAACTTCAATCACTAGGAAATCGGCTGGGTAAGACCAACCACACATAGGGGTAATGATGTCCTCCACTAATTCCAAGGGAATGGTGATGGACTGGTCTACAAGCTCTAGTTGAATGTTGCTCTTCTTAAGTTGGGGCAGGTTCCAAGCGTGATACATCTCTTGTGAAATTAAGTTAACTCTGGAACCTAAGTTAAGAAGAGCCCTATGTGGTTTATTTCCAGTAATTTGTAAATAGATTAAGGGACTCCCAGGGTTAGTTAGTTTCTTGGGAATGTGACCTACATTGATCCAGTTAGTTACGGTATGCATTAACATAACCGTATGCGTTAAGCTTTAATTTTGGACGGAAGGGTGCTCCGAAGTGTTAGATGGTGGAGGAGTGTACATGGGCTCAACCGCTTGTTGTTGCAAGAGTTTGTCTGGGCTTTTGGTTCTGAAGAAGGGTCTTATCTTTTTACAATTGTCAGAACCAGCAGCGAGTTGAATATTTACAGCTCTCGCAGTGTGACGTTGTTGTAGTTGAGGAGGAAGTTCCCCTTGCATTGTTGGAGCAGGAGGTGTTATGGGAACTACTACTAGTGAAAGAGGTGCAGATGGATTAGGAGGATGATGTAGGTATGGAGTGTCTCCCGGAGGAGAAGGAGTCCTTCTAAAGTACTCCCAAAATTGGTAGTAACGGTTGGGGGTTGTGTGACCCATAGAGTCACTTGGAGAAATCAGCTGCTGCACATAATATCCATAAGGATCAGGTTGCCGGTAAGGGTACTGATGTTTCGGTGATGACATCCCCCATGAATGTGGGTATTGACACTGCTGATGCTGTCCAATGGGTTGTGGTGAAGTTCCACTTGGATAATACGTTAGTGGTTGGTGGAACTGCCTTGGGTTACCTTGTGGATAAGGTAACCTTTGATGTTTGCCGTTGGTTGAGTCTTGGATTAAGTGCATACACCCCAAACTCCTGTAGATGTGAAATAATAGGACAACATCCCTTAGGATGGTCATAGTGGTAGATCTCACATCCACCATCATCGTCTATGTCAAAGTCCATAGCCACATAGAAGTGAGTGATTTTTTCCTTACCCTTGTTATGTGTAGGGCTTAGATCTCTCCACTTTTTCTTACCTTTGTCACTACTTTGTTCTACCTTAGACTCTTCTACAATTTTTAAGATAGTTTCAATTTTAGAGTCTAAGGAACTTCATACGTCATCTAACTTAGCCGCTATTTCTGTTGTGAGTTTTTGAAGCGGCAAGATCTTTCTGTTCACCAACTCTTCAATTGGTGACTCAGCCTCTTCATCACAAAATTTCACTCCCTTCTTTGAAAGAGAGGGATCACAGTTGTACTCTTCCACAATTTTCCTTTTTTTTTAGCTCACCTTCTTTGTTTGCTACTTGCTCCAACAAGCTTTGTACTTTATGGGCTCTAAGTTTTGATAATCACCCTTGGGCATAAGTCCCAAGGGTTCTCCAAGTTTCATGCCTTAGCCCATCCATGATGTGGTGAAGTTGATCCCTCTGAGCATACCCATGGCTCGAGCAACGATGTAACAATGTGTAGTAGTGGGCCATGGAATCATCCAAGGGTTCATGAGTACCTTCTTTCCAACCTTGGATCTGCTTATGCAAATTGGACACTCTGGAGTACGTTTGACACTTTTTGTTGAACAGTTCTAGCATTGTACTCCACCTCTTGATGGTTTTCGATTCTAAGGACTGGTACCAACTCTCTGGTTCCTTGGTGAGTGTCCTTGGGAACAACTTAAGTTTTTGCCACTCATTTTCTATATTCTGCAAGGCATAGGCATCGTGGAATGCCTATAAATGATTCTACGGATCTGCATTGTATCCCCCTTCAAATCGTGGGATATTGTTCATGTCTAATCATTTGATTTGATTATCTTTTAAATTCCTTGTGGGAATCTTAACTACCCTCATTATGTCAAGCATACTTTGGGTTGCGAGTAGGGGCTCATCATTATCATCTCTTTCATGATGCCTGTGATGTCTACATTGTTCCCTACTCTCCCTACGTCCTTGCCCTTGTCCTTTCTCTCGACTTTCCCGTCGAGGTCTCTCATTTTTCTTACCTTTATCCTCTCTGTTGTGTTCATGATGGATACACCCAAATGTGGAAGGAGAGGGTGAGTGATGTGAAGAAGGGAAAGAAGAAGGGGAACCATCGCCATGATGATGTTTCTTGCCTTCTCTTCGGCTGCTACGGTCGCGATTGTGGTGACAATCTATGTGCCCTTCCTTATCTTTTGTTGTTGTTCCCTCTGTGAATAGTTGGTGTTCATGGGCATCAGAACTCGTGTGATGTATCATTGATCGTAGGTTCTGATACCTAGCCTCCTCACCGTCATTAGGAGGGGGAACATATTTTGCCAAAGAACCCGTTATAAGGGGTTTCTCATCTCCTATTTCGCTAAGGACATGTGGGGCTTTGCCCTTCAGGAAAGTATGTTGACTCTCCTACCTTAAGTCCCTCGTATGTTGTGCATTTGTGGGATAATAATCCCTCATGTCAAAATCTTCTGCAACATATTCGCAACATATTGAATGAATAGTTCTTGCATGCCAATCTGTGCCAAGGCACGGAAGAGCATGTTTGGGACTGATCGATCTGGGGGTAACACAATGTTACCATGCAAATCTCTCTAGTGCATCTATTCATCTTGATGGAGAATAAAAGTGAAGTTGGGGATATACTCATCAGGATGAGTATATGTCATCTTATATTGTTGAGGCATTGGCTGATTTTGGTTATGTGTTTTATGTTGCCGACTGTCTCTAGTATGGTCCTTAGGTGGTGAGTTGCTCTTATGAGAAGAAGGCATTGTTGTCAGTGTGCTAATTCACCATTATATAAATTTTTATCTTTTGATTAACCTAAAGGTTTGTTTAGGCTCACAACGATGTGAGTGATATCCTTTATGTTCTATTCCACGCACAAACACTTAGTCCTTGGCAACGGCGCCAATGATGAGTGGCGAGGTGCCCCTACACTCAACCATACGAAATGAGCATAGCATGCATGATCCGATCGAACTCTGCAAACTAAATGCCTACACACCCCATGGAACACTTGGGGTTAATCATTTGTTGTCTTCCCAAACTTACTTGTGTTTGTCACGGTGTATGGTTAAGTAAGTCCAAGGTATATGATTTTTATATCTTTTAAATGTTTTTCTCCTATGCTATTGACGTGAAGGGTTGAGAAACTAGCTAACTCTAACTAATGACTAAGTCTAAATTAACTAGCGTCAACATCCATTCCCACTTACCATACACACCCTGAACTATGCAATTGTGGCTACCAAACGCTAATCATTACTGGGATCACCACACGTAATGCACGTGCTCGAAGTGGTCATACTGAGGCGCTTAACTAGCCTAAACGTAATGAGCACCCGATTCCTTGATTAGCCGTACACATCCATAAATGCTCGTAATCAAGTCATACTCATTTTGCATTCTAAGAGTTGAGGGTGAGAGAATCTAATCGCGATGAGTAGCTGATTCCTTGATTAGCCATACACATTCGTAAATGCTCATAATTAATTCGTACTCATGCCGCACTATTGTAGGTAATAAATAACAGGTAGGAAATAACATGTAATAAACCTATTCCATGCATTACAAGGTTTATCCACAAAGCTTGTCTTTATTGCTGTACAAAACTTGTGTTCAAATACAAAGTTGCTCGAATAAAGATCCATTCACTTGGGGACTTCTACTACGGGCACATGGAAAATATTCTATCTTTGGAGTGATCAATCTGCTAGAGTTTCCCTACTTTAAGCCTAGGATGGGAAATAAGGGGAGTGCCACCTCTTATTTATAGATTTGGTGGCAGACCACGATATCGCGTACGTGATATCCCAGGGGAGGATGCAATATCGTGTATGTGATATCGCATGGGATGTGATATTGCAACAGCCATGATATCACGTACGCGATATCGCAGTGCATGCGATATCACGTCTCATCAACCAGGATATAAGTTGCTTAAGTATCTATTAATTACAATGATTAAACAAAGAATAAAATGATGTAAAGGGAATATGGTATGAAAAATAATAAGATATTTTAGCACTTTTACCCAAGAAGAGAAAATATACTTTGAGACTTCAATGGACCATATGAACCCCATAGTACTCCCAATATAGTAACATATTTCTCTACTACAGTATGTACCACCCTTAGTAGAAAGTTCCTTGTCAATCTACCATAGCTCATCTTTTTGGAGATTGAAAAAAAATTTAAGTAAAAAAGTTAGAAAAAGACTCACTTTTTCGTGTTTGATTAGAAAAATCTATCAAAAGGGACAAATCATTTGATGTAATAATGATGCTCCATAAAGAGTACCCATAGATTCATGATAGGAGATGATGAAGGATTAGCCATCTCTCAAAAATTCAAGAGGAATTTGCACCATTACCAAACATGAAGATAACAATAATAGGTACTATAACAACATCTAACACTCTTAATACTACAAGAACAAGTATTAGGGCTATTTTAAGTATGCCTAACAGGATTCATTAAGCACTTGTGGGTGGATAAAAAATTTATGACCCTACAATGAGTTACTTGCATGAGGTTTCTTAGATGATGACATGGTAGCAGGATGATTTTGTAAATTTATTTCAAGCCTAAAGAAGTAGTGTCATAGCCTAGGTGAATCTTATAACAAGAGGTGTAGCATCCCTACTAAATCTTATCTTAAGATATCTAGCAACATTTATCATTTCTTATTAGACTAGAATAAAGGGATGGGACTATTGTAGCCAATTCTTTGGTACTTTAGAAACTAGAAGAAGTCTGACTTTAACATTTTCACTTTTATTTGGGCCATCAAAATGCCAATTACACACCACCATTAACAACATTCTAAGTTTATATGGGCTCTCAGGGGTTGACCCTAATCATGCCTCAAAGGATAGAAATTTATAGACATTTTTGATGACTTTTAGAAGCTCAAATTAAGGTGGTTTTCCTAGGTGATGATAGTTGATGTTGACATAGCATCTATGTCACCTACCTAGCATTAATTCCATCTCAAACTTCAAAAGCCTACCTTCCAAACACAATTTTGCCATGTATAATCTCCCACTATTAGTTTACATCATTCTCAAGATGATAGAAATTAATTTATTGATTCCAAAGGTTACAAAAGGCAAAAACCAATATGTTCAAATTTTATGATGCTCAAGTAATGATAACATAGCATTAGCATCATGTGCTAGCATGACTTGGATACCATTGTGTAAAAAATTAACTTTGGATGATATTTGGGTAGCTATGTATGATCACTAGAGTCCATTTGACATTTTTTTGGTGATATTCATCATCATCTCAGGCATTGCTGGTAATTTTTGAAATTTAAAATGCATAATTTAGAATGTAGAGCATTAAATGGATTGATGCAGGTGACCCTAATGCAACATCAACATCACTATGTTACCTACCTATGTCATTAGCATCACTTGCATCTAGCATTGTAACAACCCTACATAAGATAGTCCTTACACCTTGGTATATTTGCAATTTGAATCCTTGATGTTTTGTTTACTAAATCATATTTATGCTTGTTACCTTGTTCCTTATATTGACTATGCTTTATGAGCTATGTTTCTTTTTATTGGGTTTTACTTTTTAAATATTGAAATATTTAATTTTATATTTTAATTGATTCTATTTGATTGATTTTAATACTTTTGCTATGTGGTAGTGTTTTTATAAATCCTATATTTTAGTATTTTAATATTTTGGTGTTTTGTATTATCTTTTAATTTTAGCACATGCAGACTACTTTTATTGAATTTTTGAGTTGGTAGGTATTAGGCACTAATGGGTCATTGGCACATAGGGTACAACTTTAGTTTGGTACACTTATTTGGATAAATTTTATTTTTAATAAAATTATATTTTTATATTTCTTTGATTTTTAATTTACTACTAGCTTTAGGTATATTTTAAAAGGTATGGGATCAACCTTTCATTAGGTATACTTTTGGACCTTAGACTTTATTATTAGTTGGACTTAGCCATAACTATTACCTTGGGATCAAAAATAGCCATTAACTTTGCTTATAGGAGATGCCCTTAGGAAAACACTAGGTAATAATTCATGGTAGAAAAATATTTAAAAATATAATTTTTAACATAGAGTTTATTTTTAATTTAGTTCTTAACTCAAGAGAATACCCATTTAATGTTGCCAAACCATGGTGAGATTTTAAACTAGGAAACTTGACTAGGAAACTTTTCCTTGAGAACAATCTTTTACCTTGTCATGTTGACATAAGAAAGACTACACTAGAAAAGGAGATTCTACTAGATTAATGAGAAGCTAGCTAGATCTAGATTTAACTAGTAAGATTTTAGCTATTAATCAAGACCTTATAGTAAGTTGTGTTTATATATCTTATTTTAAATCTTGCTTAAATCCCATTGTTCTATTGTTTTACCTAGGATTTGAAGCTTGTCAGGGAGATCAAAGTCATGCAAAGATTCTTTACTACAACATCATCATTTTCAAATAGTGTAAATTATTATTTTTAGTCTTTTTTGGTCTATCATTTAGTGTGCATTCATTTGATTGATTTTATTTGTTTAGCTACTATATGTCAATTTTCTTGGATTCTCATATTTAAATATTTTAACATTATTTTTTGCAATTTGGATTCTACCATCATGGATAGAATGTTAGGCAACATTTAAACCAAGTTTGATAATATTTTAACTAGTTTTGATCACATTTTGTTCATTCCATATTTTATCAATAATTTAGCTATAGAACTAAGGTTTCATACTATTTTTTTTATGTTTTTGACACTTGAGATGACTCCAAATGACATTGACCTAGAAGGTAAAAATGATCAATATGTGAGTGTGGACCCTAAGGAAACCTCCATCATTTTCTCTAATAAGGTCTTGATGAATAAAAAATTATATTTTTGGATCTAGCATGAAAAATGAAACAATGTTTTTAAGGAGACCCACTACCTTTGGGTAATGGAAAATTTAGAAAATGGAAAAAATAATATTTTTAGGGCTTCAAAAGCATTTGAGAGGGATAAAATCTATAGCTAATGTTTGTATTTTATTAGCTATAGAAGTCTAGAATAACCATGAGAAGATTATATTTCTTTTTGGTAATATGATAATTTTTTAAGACATTCATCTACTTTCATGCTTTGGATGTTAACCCATTTGACACATTAGAACTTTAAGTTTGATAACATTTCTTAACCTATTAGCTTAGAACTTTTTTTGGTATTTTGGCATATTTTGATAAATGTGAAATTTAGTCTCACCAACCTTTTCTTTAATAAATTTGGAATTTAAGCTCATCAAACATTTAGAAATCATATAAATTTTAGATTCATCAAATTCATGTATGATGTGAGATCTAGACTGACTAATACTTTAGCTTGAAATTATAGACTTCATTGAATGTTTAGGCTGGTTTCCCCCACTATCCATGTATTATTGTTATATTTATTATCTATTTGATAATTATTTTGATTTGGTCAATTTGGAAATATATGAGTTCTAGACTTATCAGTCATTTGACAATATATGAGTTTCTTATCAATTTGATAATATATGGATTTCAGACTCGTCAATTGGATAATATATGGATTTTGTGCTCATCAACATGTGGGTTACAAACTTACCAAAAATTTGCTAATATTTCAATTATAAACTCACCAATTGCTAATATGTGAATTACAAACTCATCAATTTTTTTGTTGATTGCACTAATGTATAGTAGTGTATTTTCGTTAATTGGTGTGGTTTTGTATTCATATTTCTATTTTCTTTATGTATTGGTTCAGTTTGTACTTTGTTTGCTAACTTTTGGCTATAACTAATTCATGTGCATGACTATATAGCCACCTAATGCTTCCAACCAAACCCTTAAGAGAGTTTTATTAATTTTGTTTATCCTGGTTTGTCTTAGGATTGATTTCCTTAGTTTGTGTGATTTTCAGGTGAATATGTTAGCATAGATGAGGAGAAGTTAGAGGATGTTGTAGATGATTAAGTCATGTTTTATTAGGATTTTAATTTTAGTTTAAGTTGGGTTCTATGTTATAATGTTTAGCTAGAATTATGGATTTGGAATTGGTTATGGAATTTGTATTATATTTTGCTTGTTTTCATTGTAGGTTGATTTTATTTTGGATGTTGGTTATATTGCATTTCATTTCACATATGTTTTTTTATCTATTTAAGTAGTGTTAGTGCCCAATGCCTATTGGATGTAACTGCATTTGGATCTTCATATTTTCTCATGTGGTTTCATTGGATCATAATTTACTTTCTAAGATTATAACTATTAATGTTAAAATTTAGTTTCTACTATTATTTTTACAAAACTATGATTGTTAATTTCTATCTTGGAAAATTATATTACATCCTATTTTGGTAGTGAATAGATTAGGTTTGACACATAAGAGGCTATTATAATTACTTTTAGCACATTTTACATTTTGTTATGAACTTTTCTCTTACCCCTATGTGCTTATGTATGGACGCTTATTACTTTTCCTATTATTTTTTCTTGGCATTCATTTACTTTTAGTAGTGAGTGTTATAGTTTTATTTTTACATACTTATGTAATTTGTATAAGTAATGTCTTTCTACCCTAAGCCTAGTTAGTGAAGTGTTATAGACACACACTTTAAGTTACTAGAAATAAAATCTAACTTACCTAGGTAGTTTTTGCAACACCTAGCCTTATAAATATTAAACATAAACATCAATTAATGACAAATTTCTTGAGAACTTAGAGCATTTTTTATGTTTTGAAAGATCTAGAGTGCTACTACCTATATAAGCTATATCACTTGCATACTTCATAGTCATTCTTGCATCATCTATAGTCTATGAGCTTAGTCATAATAATAGTATCACTAATAACATACATGAGCATGCTAATGTAGCATTAGTTTCACTGAGGTCAGGATTAGTATCATCTACCTAAGCATGAGCATTACCATGTCTCTTATTTGTGTGACCACATTACTTACTAGTGTTACATGTAGGAAAATCTTGGGAAATAACCTTCTTTGATCCATGAATTGACTCTGAACTGCATTGATAGATCCTTCATTCATCTATGAATCCACAATTAGTCTAATTTTATCATTTAAAACATCTTTTTTCTTCTAAAATAAATCCAAATTATCAATTTTCAATCCACATTTTGTATCACATACCATCATAGCTCTTGGAACTCCTTATGAGCTAAAATTTGTTAATTCACTTAATAAGCATTTTTATTTTGTTGGGAAGGAAAAACCAAATTATTTTTAGCATATTTATCTATCATTTATAATCTATTTTATGATTTTTATCTATTTTAAATAATCATACAACAATTAGATTTTATCCATATCATGCATATTTAATTAATTCTATTGCTAAGTTTAACATCATTTATTCATACTTATATTAGTACTAATGTTGGTCAATAGTCTAAGTCCTTATTGAATTGGAGGTTCATGTCCTTTTATTTCATAATTTTTGATTAATTGAGGGTTATATCTTGCTAAAGACCATTTATGATAATAGCTCATACACTCAAACATGTGATTCATATAGATGTTTGATGAGTGGCGAGATACCCCTACACTCAACCATACGAATACAAGCATTTTCACGCGTGATCCGGTCGAACTCCACAGACGGACTAGTTGTGGCACCTAGATAGTTAGCCTTAGGTCATAGTTCATTTTCTTCCAACCTAGACTAGTGTTAACTTTGTCACGTCTGGTTTAGTCCAGAGTGAGGTGTATGATGTGTCCTATGCTAATGCTACTCCTAAAGGTAATTGAAGATAATATTAACTAAGCTAAGAGAGAGAGGGTGAGAGGGAACCTAAGCTAGCCTAAGTGTGATAAGCATCTATTCCTCGATCATCCGTACACATCTTGGACTTCATGCATGACTACCATTAGGATTACCAAGCGTAGATCCTAGGTATGCTACTAGGTTACCAAGTAGTCACACTTAAATGCTCGTAATCAAGTCTTACTCATTCTGTGTTTTAACGTGAGTTTAAGGGTAAAAGAGATCAACTAGGGAAGAAATAAATAACAATTAATTAAATAAATAACAAAGTGAATGCTGCAATGATGAAGTAATCTCAATCTTTATTTCCGATCATGTGCGTGTCCAAGTACATCACACTCGAATAAAGGATTCCATACAATTACATTCACCACACTATGGGCATATGATGGAAAATAATCTATCTCTGGAGGGACAAAACTACCAGAGTGTAGCTACAATCTAACTCTTCTCCCCAAAATGAGGAAGAGCCGCCTCTTATTTATAGACATTGTGGTAGGCTACGATATCACGTACGTGATATCGTGGTTACCCCAAATGACGTTTCATCATACCCCCATGACTAAATAAAAACTCGTCCTCGAGTTACAGTGATTACAGAGTGGATAGGTATGGGATTATTAAATGGAAAAATGGGATGATGCCATATTGTGGGAAGAAAAGAAAATAAAGATACAACACCCAAAATATGCTACAACTACAAAAATTGGGAACTCATATAGTTCCTGGTGGCGGTGGCTCCTCTATTGGTGCCTTCCCTTTATCTTGTGCTCCAGGCTTTAAGGCTTGATGGTGTTGAAGTATGGCCTGGAGCTTTTCCTCTTCAATCCAAGGGTCTTGTGCCATCCATGCTAATTTTCCAACATTTGACGGAGTCGGCACCTCCCATGGATAGGGTAGCGGAAACATTTGGCTGGCCTTGACATACCAAGCTACGAACACCCATCATTCCTTCTCATAGGCTCTATCTTTATCCTTGTATTCATGAAGGTCTATTAGCCATTGATCCAAGTTGGTTGCGACATCTTTTTTCCCCTGGTACATAGATTTCACCACCTCAAGTTTGGAATTTGCAACATCCAGTTTTTCCAATAGCTTCTTGCATTCCACAAATTCTGCTTCCTATTTGATGTGGGTGGTTACTACCTACTGCTCAAGCTCTAACCTCGGGTTGTTAACATGGAAAGGTTGGCATACCTTAAATTTGCCAACTCCATGTACTCTATCAAGTTCTAAATCTGCAGGTCTCAGTTCTTAACTTTCTCTTGGTGAACGAAGGCATATGTGTTCAATATGGCCCACCAATCAGTGTGTTGAGCATGGATAGTGTTGATTTGGGCCTTGGCCATATGGATCTCCTTTTCAAGGATCTGTTTATACATCCCCACCTAATGATGAAAGTACTCCTTTAGCTTCTCATGTCATTTAGCCTCATTCTGCCATGCACTTATCTCAATTGCTGACTTTTGATGAATGGCGCATACCTCCTCCATCAAGAGGGTTCGATTTTCTCTAGCTAAACAGTTTACGTCTCAGTTGACCTAGATGAATTATTCTTGTAATTGATGAAAGTGTTCATCGAGAACATTATTTTGCTTCTCTACAGTGGTCAACCTAAGGTTGTCTACAACCAGCTGCTTGTTTTCTTCCTGTAAGGCCTTGAGTGCCTTAAGATGCACATGAGTTTGTGCCTGTGCTACGGAGGCATCCCAAATAGCCTTCTCTTTCTCATCAGCCACCCTTTTATTATTTGCTATTAGTTTGGTTAGTTGCTCCATTCAAAAATTTTCTGGCTGCTCTACGGGAACAAATTGCAGAGGGTCCCGCTATGCTGCTTGTAAGGTCATGAGCTGCTCTTGTAGTTTCTGCACTTCAGCTTTAGCATGCTCAGCCCTTACTTCTGTTAAGACCAACTTCCCCTTTGTGGAAATGAGGTCTAATTGAATTACTATAACATCCTAAGGGATTTTGAACAGGGACGTCATCACTTGCCCTATTTGAAGTAATCGATCAAGCACATCCTCATGTTCCACAGAAGTCATTGAGGTTCCAACCAAAGTTTGAGCATCCCGTGCTCTTGAGAGATCTACCTATGGCACGACAAGTACGTTGAAGGATTATTTGATGTATTATCTGAAATCGTCGGCATAAGGCTGGAGGAAAAATGAATGCCTAAAGATCTTTGGAGAGATACAGACGACCCTACTTTCGTGTGAGGGCAAGCTGGAAAAATGAAGGCAAAGTGCCTTGGATGGTTTGCATACAAATCAACCAAGGAATTCCCTGAGCATAAGGTGTGTCTTACGCTAGGATTATTGTAACAAATGTAACATGAATATGTAAATGGAGTGTAGATGTAACGTAAGAATAGACCAAAACGATGCAAATGTAAAACAATGAACCAGAATAATGTAAACAACACAATAAACTAGAATAATGCAAACAGTGCAATGGAAGGAAAAAGATTGTATTGTATTGACTTAGAGAATAAAGTGCACCAGTCAAAATGCAGCTACGTGTGCAGATGGCAGGTCAAGCATCAAGCCCTGAGATGAAGGATGAAGCGTTTACAGATGCTCAAGTGCTAGGGATCGCATGCGCTCAAGTGTCCAAGGTTGCCAGTCAATGCTCTTCAGGTCATCCTTTTTGAAAATTTGCCAACCAAGTTTATGTCAATGGAAAAATTATTTATACCTTTTGCTAGGCTCGAGAGTATCAATTGTGAATGAGATCAATGGCTATGAGATGAGAAAAAAATGGATCATGTGAGAGGTGTACATGGGTAGACAACGTTCTAGACTAGACGCACTGTATCTTACAATGTGTATTGATTTACATTATGCTCATGCATGCAATTTTAAGTGTAAGAGCTTGAAAAGCTCACAAATTTTGCAAATTTACAATAAAATAATAATGTACAACAAGAGATCTTGATTTTGGCCCGTTTGAAAGTTCTCAATCCATGAACTAGTTGCTACAGGATGCTGACATGAGTGGTCATATGGCTGTTTGAGATGTTTTTGCTTCATCAAGGTTGTTAGTGTGAGTTGATATTGTCCTAGCATGCCCTCAGTATGTGTTTGAAATGCTCTAGGCCACTTTTGGTAGCTCACATTGGGCTCACACTGTTAGTGTGACCTCAGTGTGACCTAGGTGTGAGCTGGGCATGAGCAAGCTGGGATGGTTCATTTCACACCAAATTTTGATTTTTTGAGACCTTTCTTTCAAGTGTAACTGTTGCCTATCCTTGGGGATAACCTGCATGTTGAGTCTAAGCCTATTTGTGCCTTGATCTAGGTCACTTTTGGTAGCTCACGCTGGGCTCACGCTGTCAGCGTGAGCTGGGCATGACTCCAACGTGACCTCAGCATGAGAGCTAAAAATGGTGTATTTTTGGACCTGAAATCAGAATTCTAAGGTCTAGGACCTAGAGTAATCATTATTGGACCTTTAGGATGACTTTTACCTTCAAAATCAGACAATTTTGATGCTATTTTGGGGCACTCATGCTGGACTGATGCTACCAGTGTGACTTGGGCATGAGTGACCGAAATCACATGTTTTTGAACCTAAAAATCGGGATTCTGGATGCTGGGACCTGAGGTATTCATTAGTGGACCTAAAGGGGGCCTTATACCTTTAAAATTAGATCATTTTGATGATTTTTTGGGGCACTCACGCTAGACTCATGCTGCCAGCGTGACTTGGATGTGAGTGATGAAAATGAATGTTTTTGGAGTTGAAATCTGAAGTTTTGGAGGCCAAAACTCAGAGAAATCATTAATGAACCTTGAGGGTGAGTTTTACACTTAAAATCATACCATTCTGACATTTTTTTAGGGTTGTTTTGAGGTGCTCACACTGTACTCACATTGTTCTCATGCTGCCAACGTGACCTCAGCGTGAGTTCATGCCTTAACCAAATTTTTGTTCCCCAAAAGCATAAATAGCTCCAAGTTGTTCTCATTTTGAAGTGTTAGGCTGAAATTTGAGGTGTTTCATTGGCCCCTCTTTGTTGACGTCTAGAGAAATTCACTCAAGAGGCATCAACAAAGAAGTACAAAACACCATAATCAACCTGGCATTAAGCATTGTGTGTTGGCCCCTAGTTGGATGTCATCGCACTATGTTCAAAAGTACATGGGATTGGGAAAATTGTAGTTCAAAATTCGAGGGGATTGATTGTAACTGGGGGAATTAGGAATGTGATCAAGGATCATAATTATTTTTGGAAATGTGGGAGAGGAGTGCTCTCATGTGAACAAGCCTTAGTCCTCGTCAATAGCCAGTGTTTAGCAGACTCGAAACCAAGGCATAGGAGGTGAATTCTTTGGAGAAATAGGACTCTTATAGAGTGTTTATAGGAGTCCATTGTAACAACCAAAGCCACATGATGATGTGAAACATGATCATTTGAGACACAAGTATAGCTGTTTTTGCAAGACAATTTCCTTCTTACTTGGGGCTTGTATGAGAAGAGCCAACGACCTTTGGTCTATGATGTCAACAGGGTCATGAAGATATTTTCTGTGCATTTTACCTTTTTTTGAATTTTTTCTTATTTTTTGGAAAATCTTGCTTTCAATGTTGTACTCATGCTCATGCGCTTGCATTTGTATCATGTACAGTGTATTGTGTTGTGCATTGCAACTGCTTAGAGAATCATAGTGTACAATAATGTATCAAGAGCTTCAGGTGAGTAGGATACAATGTATCCAGGGGATGTAATTGAATAGGATAAGGGGGAATGATGGGGAATAGGGAATGTATCAGGATTCAGGAATGTACGTATGAATGGATTGATTAACCTAGTTGCGTGCGTCAGGAAGAATGTGATACCTTGTTGTCATGATGAAGTGCATCTATGCACAAACACCTCAAGCATGTCATCCTGCAAGCACAACTCCAAGGGGACAAGAAAACCATAAATGATTCATTTAGCTAAACACTTTAAAATTGAATGTAGTTGATGAAATGGAGCCATCATGTGTAGTTTCAAGGCAAAGAGAATCTTGAATAGCATTAGTTTCATCTAGGTCTATGTGACAAATCATGCGGCAAGTTTTTGGTGAGCACATACAATCGACTATAGCAGCATGTCTTTTCAAATAACGCCAGGTTTTTGATGATGTCATTAGTTTGTATTCTTCGTGGACTGTTGTGGATTAGTTTCATGTCATAATCCTTTGGATGTTGCTATTTTATCATTGTAACGGATGGTGCAATGCTAGTTTATAGTCATGGAGAACTATGAAGAGGCAAGCTAGTTTATAGTCTTAGTGGACTATGGTGGATAAGTGTGGTAGTTTAGTGTCATATCAGATAGAGCTTTGTGGTGTTGGTTTATTGTCATGATGCCAGGACATTTTGTGGTGCTATTTTTAAGTCATAGCTCTAGGACTATTCTATGGTATCAGTTTTAGATCGTGATGCTAGGATCGTTCTATGGTATTAGTTTTAAGTCATGATGGCAGGAGTGTTTGAGCTAGTTTATAGTCATAGCGGATTGTCTTTGCTAGTTTATAGTCATAGCAGATTGTTCGTGCTTACCTTGTTTATTTAAGGTGTAATGCTGCATGCATTTTCATGCTACATGTCTGCAAGATCTTGCAAAGATCGACTAGGAAGAAAAAAAACATCAAGCGACACCTACTGTACATAGAGTTAGAATGTATGAATGAAACAAAAGTAATGTAAAAAGTGATAGTTTTAGGCTGTTCAAGGTCATATGCTAGTTTAAGGCCTTTTCGGGCCATGTATTTTTGTAGTTTTATGTTTTTATTTAAACAATGTGTAAACTAAGTTGATGAATGTGCAAGCAAAGAAAAATGCATGATCTAAGTGAGTGGGCAAAATGTAAACATAAAGGCTAGTACGATGTAAATAAAAGTAAAAATTGCATGACAAAGAGTAGATAGGCACCTACATTTTTTGCCAAGGGAAGGTATTTTTAATGTAGTTGCTTCCTAACAAGGCATGGATTAGGGAGCATGCAAGGTTTAGGATCCTTTGGGGGGTTGTTGGCTTCAACCACTTGTTTGGGTGTGTTAGCCTTAAGAGTTGCGTTGGTTGTTATAGGTGTACCACCAAGAAACTCTTCTTCTAAAACTTGTGCCATGTCTATGTCATGAATAGTTGAAGAGGAAGCGTTATCACCATGGATGATAACTTGACCACCTTCGTATGGAAGGTGGATTTCTTAGTGGATGGGAGAGGAGATGGCACTTAGTTGAGCTAGCCAAGGCTTGCCTAGAATCATGTTGAAACCTGGCATCTCCTCTATGACAGTGAAATCTGTGCTAGTGGGGAATTGCTCTCCCACTACAAAGGCTAAGTTGATTGTAGCCTTGACTATGACACGTGATCCATTGAAGGATTTTAGACATGTGGTTTTGGTTGGCCTGATTTCATCTACCAGGCCTAGCTTGTCGATGACAGAGTACAAGACTACGTTTGTTGTTGCACCATCATCGACGTGCACTCTACGGATGGTACACTATCAAACATGAATGTTGATGGATAGTGGAGCTGCAGTGACCTCCCCTTGTGCAGGGTTGACTTTGACTACATCATCACAAAAGCTTAAGGTTGTTGAACCCAATTCTTATGGTGTGGGAGCCAACATTGTTGCATGGATGGATGCCTCATTTGCAGGGATGTCCTCCATAATAGGAATGGAGGCTAAGACCTAGGCCAATGCTTGGCAGTGAGTAGGTGAGGTCTTGACTAGGTTGTATAAGCTAAATGTTGTGTTCTTTTGCTTGAGCGTTTACTTTACCTAGGTTAGTGTAGCTACGAAGTCCTTTTCATTAGCCATTGTGTTGGCTTTGAATTCTGTCATGAAGCTTGAGAGATAGACCTCTCGAGAAGGGGACTTGGGCTTGGTTTGCTTGGGGGTAGGGGCCCCAGTGTTTAGTTGTTGTTTGCTAGTTGTGGCCTTTGCTTCGGCCATGGGAGTTACAAGGTGCTCGTTCATTCTCTTGCATTCCCATTTGGTGGGCCTACCCAGGTTGCTAGTGGGGTCGACTCTCAAAGGAGGAGGGATTGAGATGTTTCCCACTATTGGGCTTTAGGTAGGTGAGGGGCCATCATGTTGTGGCACCTTGATGACAAAAGGTTGCTTAGCAGTTTTTGTTGCAGCATCATGCCAGTTTAACGTCTTAGCAAACGAGTCATGTCAATTTAACGTCTTAGTAGATGAGTCATGCCAGTTTAACGTCTTAGCAAATGAGCCATGCTAGTTTAACATCTTAGTAGATGAGTCATGCCAGTTTAACGTCTTAGCGGATGATTGTTGTGGAGCCTTGATTACAAAGGGTGTTGTGGGTGCCTAGGGTCACACCTTGATAACAAAGGGAGGCATCTTGTTTATGGAGGCTGAGGGAATTCCTGCCTTGTTGGGAGGCACATGGATCAATAAAGGTTGTTGCACAAGTTTGGGCTTGCCACCTATGCTAATCGAATTTATGATGTAGGAGGCATCATCTATGTTGGACTGACTTGCTATGTCAATTACTAGTTGGCCTTGCTCTATCATTCCCTGTAGGTCATCTTGCAAAGCAAGACAATTTTCTGTACTATGACTAGCCATTTAATGGTAATGGCAGTATTGGTCTAATTTAAAGTGTTGTGGGACTGGGGGCTCATTTGGTACTATTAAGGTGGGGTTCCTTAGTAGCTCACAATACCTATAATGTTTTTGGTGGGTAATCTCCAATACGTGTTTGTGTTGGATTTGCTCAGCTTTCAAGATTTCCTCCAATAGTTCAGAGGGTTGCATCAGTAGTGGTGTGTACTTTGAACAATCCTTGCACTGAAAGTTGGGCCTTGGGGTGGCCCCTGTTGATGTAGGTGAGTTGGTGCCAAAGTTGGTGGCTTTGTTAGCTGGGGCTTTAGGTTGCTTAGCTTTTGGGCCCTAGTTGGTTGCTTTTGTGCTTATGTCCACCATAGTTACTATTTTGTTTTCCTTACAAGCATGTTGGTTTTTATAGGCCACATAAGCTAGGTCATTGCTTGATTGCATTGCCTCCTCTATGCTTTTGACTTGTGTGAATGCTTGACTCAAAGTACGAGCACTCAAATAATATAGTTTTAACTTAATGAAGTCATTCACAGTGGCTTTAAAAATGGTGAGCAAGTATGTCTCAGGTATGGGCTCGTGGAGTTCATTCAAGGCTGTACTCCATCTTTGGATGAATTTTTGCACTGGCTCTAAAGGTGCTTATTTAATTTGAATCAAGCTATCTAGAGTGGATTTAGGTTTTATATTATATTTAAAATATGTAATGAATTGATGTAACAAATCCTCCAGAGAGGATATAGAGTTACAAGGCAAAGCTCGGTACTAGTCTAAGGCTTTTCCTATTAAGGACATGGCGAAAAATCATAGGATTGCATGAGGCCAGGCCTAAAGCAGCAGACACTCTAATCAGAATGTCACTAGGTGAGCATTTGGATCTCCCTCTCCGTTATACTTGGTGAACTATAGCAATGAAATTCATTTTGGTAGAGTCAATGGTGGCACTAAAGAACTGATTGGATCATCTTGATAGAAGTCTAGCACCTTGACTTCTTTAGTGTTTCTGATTTTGAGGTGCTTTACCTCATTAGTCAATGCTTGCATCATTTTTCTAGCCTCTACCCATTCTTGGGTACTAGGTGGATCGGCTGGTTGGTTAGATTGAGCATGATAATAGTTAGATTGTTGTGTGGTTTGTGGAAAAGATGACTGTAGGGTTGTTGATGGTTGTACTTGAGGAAAATTCATGGATGGGATTATAACAGGTGGTATGCTATAATGAGCTGGTTGATATTGTTGAATGCCTGGTGTGGGCCACTACCCAGTTACAAGTTGTGAGGAAACACCTTGAACCTGTTGAGTTGAAGTAGTGAAGGGTGTTCCTTGGATTTGCACTCGTGGTATATAATGGGTAGATGTAGAAGTGGGTATCACGGATGACATCCCAATTATTTGGGGTGGGAAGTTCACTCCTATATTAGCTTGAGAGGAGAGTTGTTGGGGTTGTACTTGTAGAAGAGGGGGTAACATGGTGACCGGAGGAATAACAGGGATGGACACATTGAATTGGGTGTTGGTCATAGGGAAAGTAGGAATGGGGATGGGTCTTTCCTATTGAGAAACAGGTGCTTGAGTGTTTTTAAATGCATGAAGAGGCATGGTCTCTCCTTTAAAAGGGTGGAATAATGGATTCATGTAATTATGAGGATTGAGAGTGTGGTATGAATCCCCATGTTTGGATTGAGCCATGAAATCATCTTCCTCGTCTCCGTTTTGAGGCTCCATGGTGGGTTGCCGCAAGGTTTGATTCCTTGCCATGAGGAGTTGGGATATGAGTTCATGGTGGGATTCAAAGAGGGGAATTACATCATATGCTGAAGGGATAACGTTATGGCCTCCCTTATAGATGAGTTCGTAATGTCATTTTGCTTCCATTTTCGTGTAATCAATGGGCAAGTTGGCTTGGATCTTTACACAGATGAAGTTTTATTGTTCTAAGGTGAGAATTGTATAGGCAGGGTCCTTGCCTTGTAATCTAAGTGACTGACGAGTTGTCCCTTGAGGGTTCATCTTTCCAATGGTGACTATGGATTTAGTTGCAGTTACAGGATTTGAGATTTCAGCATTAAGGTCAAAGATGGGCAATGTTACTTTGATCTGAGAAGATTTCATGTGTGTAATTGGTTTGACTAGTTGAATATTGAGCAAGTCAAGTATATGCAAGCTAGGTGTATGCACGCTGGGCTTGAGCAAGCTCGGCGTATGCAAGCTGGGCTTGAGCAAGTCAGGTGTATGCAAGCTAGGCTTGAGCAAGCCAGGCTTAGAAATTATTGTATTCACAGCAGTGTAAGAGTTTTGCAAGGGTTTAATCCGATTGTAAACATATTGGCATGGTTTAAGCGAGGTAAGCATGCATTTTTCACATGATCTACACTGCATGAAGGGTAATGGAATCAATGTTTTATTAGATGGAAAACAAGGGCCCTCCTTCTAGCAGTAATTTCTATACTATCTGAAATCGTCAGCGTAAGGCTGGAGGAAAAAAGAACGCCGAAAGATCTCTAGAGAGATACAGATGACCTTGCCTTCGCATGAGGGAAAGATGGAAAAATGAAGGCAGAGTGCCTTGGATGATTTGCACAAAAATCAACCAAGGACTTCCCCGAGCGTAAGGTGCGGCTTGTGCTGGGGTTATCGTAACAAACGTAACATGAATATGTAAATGGAGTGTAGATGTAATGTAAGAATAGACCAAAACAATGCAAACGTAAAACAATGAACCAGAATAATGTAAACAATGCAATAAACTAAAATAATGTAAACAATGCAATGGAAGGCAAAAGACTGTATTGTATTAACTTAGAGAATAAAGTGCACCAATTAAAATGCAACTGCATGTGCAGATGGCAGGTCAAGCGTTAAGCCCCGGGATGAAGGATGAAGCGTTTATAGGTGCTCAAGTGCTAGGGATCGCATGCGCTTGAGCGTCCAAGGTTGTCAGTCAATGCTCTTTAGGTCATCATTTTTGCAAATTTGCCAACCCCATTTATGTCAATGGATAAGGTATTTATACCTTTTGCTAGGCTTGGAAGTAGGATTTATGAATGAGGTCAATGGTTGTGAGATGAGAGAAAAACAGATCGCGTGAGAGGTGTACATGGGCAGACTACGTTCTAGACTGGATGCACTGTATCTTACAATGTGTATTGATTTACATTATGCTCATGCATGAAATTTGAAGCATAAGAGCTTGAAATGATGACAAATTTTGCAAATTTACAATAAAATAATAATGTACAACAAGAGATCTTGATTCTGGCCTATTTGGAACTTCTCAATCCATGAACTAGTTGCTGCAGGATGTTGACATGAGTGGTCATATGGTTGTTTGAGATGTTTTTGCTTCATCAAGGCTATCAATGTGATTTGATCTTGTCCTGGTGTGCCCTCGGTGTGTGTCTAAAATGCTCTAGGCCACTTTTGGTAGCTCACGTTGGGCTCACGCTGTTAGCGTGACTTGGACATGACTTGGGCATGAGCTGGGCGTGAGCAAGCTGGGATGGTTCATTTCAAACCAAATTTTGATTTTTTAAGACCTATCTTTCAAGTGTAACTACTTCCTACACTTGGGGATAACTTGCATGTTGAGTCTGAGCTTGTTTGTGCCTTGATCTAGGTCATTTTTGGTAGCTCACGCTGGGCTCATGCTGTCAGCGTGAGCTGGGCGTGACTCCAGCGTGACCTTAGTGTGAGTGCTAAAATGATGTATTTTTGGACCTGAAATCAGAATTCAGAGGGTTGGGACCTAGAGCAATCATTAGTGGACCTTTAGGATGACTTTTACCTTCAAAATCAGACCATTTTAATGTTGTTTTAGGGCTATTTTGGGGCACTCACGCTGGACTAACGCTGCCAGCGTGGCCTAGGCATGAGTGACCAAAATCGCATGTTTTTGAACCTAAAAATCAGGATTCTGGATGTTAGGACCTAAGGTATTCATTAGTGGACCTCAAGTGGGCCTTGTACCTTCAAAATCAGACCATTTTGATGTTTTTTTGGGGTTGTTTAAGGGCACTCATGCTGGACTCACGCTGCTAGCATGACTTGGGTGTGAGCGACGAAAATGAATGTTTTTGGAGCTAAAATCTAAATTTTTGGAGGCCAAAACTTAGAGAAATCATTAATGGACCTTGAGGGTGAGTTGTACTCTCAAAATCAGACCATTTTGATACTATTTTGGGGTTTTTTGAGGTTCTCACACTATACTCACGCTGCTAGCGTGACCTCAACGTGAGTTCATGCCTTAACCAAATTTTTATTCCCAAAAAGAAAAAATAGCTCCAAGTTGTTCTTGTTTTGAAGTGTTAGGCTGAAATTTGGGGTGTTTCACACAACAAGTACATTGAAGGATTCTAACTGCCCACTTTTGCAGCTCTTGTGGCATTTTGGTGTTGCATGGACACCACGATGGCCCCTTCATGAGTCTCTAACTGCACCTGAAAAGATGCTGCATTTCCTGAGATCTATTGTGAAAATCTACTTTCCCCTCCTCCTTTGTGAATGGATACCTCCCCCTTGTGTGATCCAACAAAACCATAGGCTAAATGGCATCATGAATGATGCGAAAAAGGTTTGTGTCATCACGACTTCCCCAACTAATCGTCTCAGCGATGGCCCTAAGATGGCTTATCGATGGTCTGTAGTCTTATCGCAATGGAAGCTAATCTTGGCCTGTGCTGGGCCCTGCTTCTTCTTGTTGGCTAGGACCCATGGCTGGAGGTTGACTTGGTCCTACAAGTTGAGTTGTAGTTGGTCCAGCCATCTGTTCTTCTTCTTGCTCTGGTCCCAGCTCTTTGCTAGTGCTTTTTCTTGGAGCTGGTGCCTTTAGCAATTCAACATATGAAGTATTCTAGGATTTTTGGAGGACATAATTAGTCTACCCCCAGATACCAGCATGTTGGTAAAGCTTTCTGATAAGACAAGGGAAAGGTAATGCCATCTTCCCTGTCTTTCGTTGCTTGAACTGCCTCAGGATCTCCGTTAAATATAGATGGGGAGGTTAGTGTTAACCTTTCCCATCAACACTACATGTCTTCTTGTCGCATACATTGATATTCTTTTCAGGCCCTTTGTGGAAAAGTGATGATATATTCCAATTCTGATGTAAACCCTCTCTTCCATCGTCAACTCACTAAACGTTTTATCTCTGCCATAAGCCTTTTCCAACCAATCCTTTTGTACATTGGGGTCTAAGCAAGTGGACAATTGAGCAACCTTGGACCTTGTATTAGGAAGGTTTAACACTTTCGAAATGGTCTGTGTAGACAAGTCAACTGTCACACGATAAATATTAACAGTGGTGCCTAGTTCCTTATTGTGCCAAAATTGGTATGTCTCTCTCAGGTACCAGGCACTACTTTCAGAGAGGATAGGCCATAAGGGAGACCCTTTAAGGTGATCCCTAATGGCCTCAGGAGTGAACTCTACAAATGATTCAAATTTTAATCCCACAATCACCGCAACGAATGTGGACTTCTCATGGATGGCCTGAACACAATCTTGGGGCAATGTGAGCTGTTGTCCCAGTTCAGGCATTGCAGTAGCTCCTCCTTCTGCCTGCTTAGACCAGCTAGTGGGAGGTTCTTCTTGATAAATGCTAAATGATTACTCCTCCTGTTCTGCATGTTGTCTGGCAAGACCTTATCTACTACCTCTTCGAGGTAATTTACTTCCACCTTGGGTATGACCTCCCTGTTGTCCATGTTTCTAGGCCATCTGCAATCACATAGGCCAAGCGTTAGTAAGGTTGTTTTTGAAATTAAGTTATACCTTACTACTTGCCTTTATTAATGATCTTATGTTATCACGTGTGATAGTGGTTGAAAGTTTGTAATAATGAGTCCTATGACTTAGGTGGTTTCCATTTTAGTTTCCAGGTATACATAGGGTTAGATGATTTTTAGGCACAATTATTCCAAGTGTTAGAGTTAATTACCCTAAATGATTTTTGGATGATAAAAAATTCCAAAAAACTTATGCTCTATTCCGTAGATTTCCCTCTCCCACGACTAAGCTAAACACTCTGGGTTTGAGTAGGTTTAAACAAAATGAAAATTGGAGTACCAGTGAGCAAGATATAGTTAGAAAAGCAAGGGTTGCTCAATCACAAGTCATAGAGAGAAAAAAAATTCAAAAACTCCCCTGTGTGAATGCAAAAATGATGTTAAGTGTTATTGGGGGGAGGGGGGGGGGAGGGTCACCTATTTATAGGTTGCGGAGATGCGGTATCGTGTATGCAATATCACGTCCCTAGTGACATGAGACACCATGAAAATACTGAATTTTAAAATCATTTTCTTCAAATTAACATTGGAAATTGGGGACATTGGCTATGATCAAGGGGTTCTAGGGCAATTTCATGAATTTAAAAGGCATAATTAATGATGATGGTGTGAACTTTATCAATAAAATCTAGGATGGGAGAAAAAAGCTATATAATGGTACATAGGAATGTGTAAATTCAGAGGGATAATAGTAGGGAAAGAATCAATATGAAAAATTATGCTGAGGATAAGAAATGGCATGTGTGATCTATGTCATAAGTGAAGATTACAAAAAATTACACAAGTGGATCCTCCCCAAAGCAGGTTCCAACCTATAATGCCCTTGTGTAACCACACTTAAAGTGTTTGTGGGCAGTAGAAGGGTTAAATGTAATCCACACTAACTCCACGAAACACACACTTGTAATTATCACTGGGATGAGGTAAGAATTCTATGTTACACATGACCCAAGTTATAATTACACAAACAGTGAGATGAGACAAACTGTAGAAAGGGATCATAGATATTGGGACATGAGGTAACTGACCCAGGGCATAGTGAATCCTACATGAAAAGCATGATTACGTGTCATTAACCCATGATTCCAAGATCAGGACCAAGTCCATCCTTCTATTTAGTGACATCACATTGTTTCATCCCATGGTAAACAACTATGAGAGTACCATAACAACAAGGCATATGATCACTTGGTGTTTGGTTTAAGGGACGAGTGACTTTTGTTTTGTGGCACTTTTCTTTTCTCTTTCTTTTTTTTTCACTTTACTGAATCCAAAGAAGCCACCAACCTTTAGGAATGGGTGCATGTCTTTCCAGTGGGATCCCCTAGAATAGCATTTGATTTTGGAGTACCCTTTTGATTACTCTTACTCCCATTTTCATTAGATCTACAAGGATCTTAGTATGACCACATTGCATGATAACTCCCACAGACATTACCAAAGAGAATCCACAAGTCCCCTTGATGTCACACCCTAATCATTCCATCTTGGTCCATTCCTCTTCATTCCAGGTACAATGAACATAAAATTAATTTAAATTTTTAAGAATGTCAAGGATATCACTGTACCCTTGAAAAGACCCTCTTATTTGTAGGGTGGATGAGTGGGTGTAATGGGCTCACTATCCAAATAATTGATTGCTCAAAAATTAATAACATAGAACACACCTCAACCAATGATCCACATGAGTGTTTTATTCATAGATGAGATTACTTACAAAAGGATAAAAAAAATACTAAAAGACAAAAAGATAAAACAAAAGGTTGAAAAATTGAAAAACTGGAAAACAAAAAGTTGGAAAATTAAAAGAAAATAAAAAAAATGGTTATTAATCCTGCTTGCTATTAGAATGGGAGGTATCCCCCATAACTAAATAGTTGAGGATGGCAAGGATTAATAAATGGAAAATGAGGATCCTTGCATGTTGGAAATATTGGGGCCTGGTCATACTTACCCCATTAGGGTTCACACACTTGATTATAATGAGCATAGTGGGGAAATTTGTACGATGTAGTTCCCAGATAATGAGTTGACCCACTATGATATTTGGGACCATTAGATGGTTTGCAAGGATCAGGTTGTCGCTCTCCATTTCTGTGTTCATTGGGTTGTATTGTTGTTGGAGTGTGAGTTGGTGGCCCTGATGAAGTAACATGAGGCATGGGGTTTGAAGATGAGAGTGCACCACAGTATGGGACTTGTGCTAAATTGGAAGATGCAGTGGCCTCAGAATTATGGTGGCCCTTCTTACAGTTATTTTTAAAGAAGGAGCACTTTGGATGTTGAGGAGGCCTCTCATTGCTGTTGGCAATAGTAGCATAAGTGATGTTTGTGGGTTGTTGTGGTGGTGCAGGCACCTTAGGAACAATTGGTGGTGATATGGAAGGAGGGAAAGGATGAGAATGTTAAAAGTTAGGAGGAGCGTAAGGTGCATAAGGTGGTGGTTGTGTTGGAGGCATAGGTTGATAGTATTGAGGAGAATGGTACTATGGTGAGATAGAGTATGTTGGCCCAATTAGAGAAATAGGATGTTGAACAAGAGAAGCGTCTAGGTTCAGATGATACAAAGGGTGTCTCCAGTTTAGTGGTGGTCTCCCCCATGACTAGGATTGTTGCCACTATGATCAAACACAATATCTCTGTATGAACTCGGGATGTAACGTGTTTCCCCAATGCTCCTATAAATGTAACAATATTGGGCATTGACCCCTGGGCTGAGCATACAAGCATATGTTACATTCATATGCATGATTGGTAATTGAGCTCTTTTTTTCCTTATCCCTTTGTTCTGATTGTCTAGTGTTTTGTCTTGCTTCTTGGGTTATCAACACTCTATCTCCAATAATTTTGATAAATTCTCCACACTTTTGATACATACATTCCAACATCTTATTGATCTTTGCCTCAAAATATTCTAGTGATTGTTGTGTTGGCAAAGATGATGTTTCCACCTTGAGATTGGTTGATTTCTCTATTTTATGATCATGGACCTTTGTTAAGTTAAGATTTTGGTCCCGTTGATGTTTTTCAACGCTCTTCCATCTAGCCATATCTTCTTCTTCTTTTGCTACCTGCTTAATAAGCTCTTGGACTTGATGGGTTTGTAGTTCATAAAGTTGACCTTGGGCATACATTCCTAAGGTCTCTCTTGTTGCATCACGGAGCCCATCAATGATATGGTACATTAGCCTTTCCTTGGAAAACCCATGGCCTGGACAGTTGTTTAATAGTGCATAATATCTTTCTAAGTCCATGTCCAAGGGTTCATGTTGTGCTTGTTTCCATCCTTGGATTTGTTTCCTCAAGGTTGATACTCTTGCGTAGGTTAGATATTTTTCATTAAAGACTTCTACCATTGTTGACCAGTGTCGTATCAAATTTGGTTTTAACGATCGATACCATACTTTCACTTGATCAATGAGTGTCATAAGAAAGAGATTAAGTTTTTTCCACCTATTATCAATTTTTTTCCATGTATAGGCATCATAGAAGGCTTGTAAATGTTGATGTGGATCTAAGTCATAACCTCTTGAAAATTTGGAAAAGTTGTTCAAATTGAGCCTGGGTAGACAACTCTCTTTATGATGCCTACGTGAGATTTGAAAGGCCTCTTGTAATTGCGTTAAGATTGTAGTGGCCAGTAGGGGTTCATCATCATTAGGTAGGTTATGTCTTCGTGTGTTGGGATGATGTTCTTTTTGTTCATGTTTATAAGAAACCCCCACTTCAGGTTGTGTACTCTAGTCTTCATCGTCATATAGTTCGCTGGTTCTCCAATGAACTTCCTCACTAGGTGTGGCATTATCGTGATCTTGTAGGAGAGGCATTGTTGTAAATTTGTGTGTGAATTGATGTGTGACTTTTTAATAATTATTTCTTTATAAAAGATATATTGTTAAATCCTTATACAATGACCTTGTATGATATAACTAATCTAGATAACTAGCACCATCCTCGGCAATGGCGCCAATGATGAGTGGTGAGATACCCCTACACTCAACCATATGAATACAAGCGTTTTCACGTGTGATCTAGTCGAATTCCACAAATGGACTAGTTGTGGCACCTAGACAGTTAGCCTTAGGTCACAGTTCCCTGTCTTCCCACCTAGACTAGTATTAGCTTTGTCACGTATGGTTTAGTCCAAAGTGAGGCATATGATGGGTTTCTAATCTAATGCTCCTTTTGGAGGAAATGGAAAGTAATGTTTACTAATCTACGAGAGAAAGGGTAAGAGAGTCTAATCTAGCCTAAGTGCGATGAGCATCCATTCCTTGATTATCCATATACAACTTGGAGTTCATGCACGACTACCACTGGGATTACCAAGCATAGATCCTAGGTATGCTACTGGGTTACCAAGTAGTCACACTTAAATGCTCATAATTAAGTAGTACTCATTCCACATTTTAATGTTAGTTTAAGGGTGAAAGAGATTAACTAGGAAAGCAATAAATAACAATTCATTAAATAAATAACAAAGTGAATGCTGCAATGATGAAGTAATCTCGATCTTTATTTCTGATCATGTGTGTGTCCAAGAACGTCACACTCAAATAAATGATGGTGTACAATTACATTCACCACACTGCGGGCATACACTGGAAAATAATCTATCTCTAGAGGGACAAAATTGCCAGTGTCTAGCTACAATCTAACTCTCCTCCCCAAAATGAGGGAGAGCCGCCTCTTATTTATAGACATTGTGGCAGGCTACGATATCATGTACACGATATCGTAGTAAAGGACGTGATATCGCGTCTAGGCATGCGATATCACGTACACGATATTGCGGTTGCCCCAAATGACATTTCATTAGTGTCCTTCCAAATTTATAAAAGAAAAGTTTTAGCACTAGAAGTTGTACCAGTGGGTCTTCTAGTGTTACGAACCCTTTGCCTAGAAGCCCATAAATCATTTTTAAAATTTTATTTTTTACGATACATATTTTAAACACTTTTATTTCTATTATTCATATTTTTCTATATTCGTTTTCACTTGATCTTTGTTTCTAGGTGTTTGTAGAAGATACTTAATACTATGTTTGTTCAACAAATTGATTCATCTCAAAACTCTCAAATCTGTAGATTGATGGAGATGACAAAATCTTAGCCATTCATGACATCCATGTCCATTCATAATTAGAAGATCACATGTATTAAGTGGTAGCTAAACATTGCATTTTCTAAGAACAAGTTCAAAGGATGGTTGAATATGAAACTGATAAATTGTGGTTTGCCAGGCCCTGATATCAGATCCTCGATATTAGGTATGCAATATCATAGCTTGGGTAACGATATCGAATCCATGATATTGTGATTCCTATGTAGGCCTATAAATACAACATTCAAGCACACAGGAAAGGGAAGGAGTTTGGTAAGTCTAAGCATAGAGTCTTTTTGTTAGTTTTTAGTTAATTTTAGTTCCTTCCCCAGTGTATGCCCATAGTGTGATGATTATAATTGTATGGAACCTTTGCTTAAGTATGACGTACTTGGACATGCACATGATTGGCAATAAAGATTGAGATTACTCCATCATTGTAGCATTCACTTAGCTTTTAATTACTTTAATTGTTAATTATTAATTGTTGTCTTTTTAGTTCATATTTCCTTTATTTTCATTTACATTTCCTATTGATTAACACAAAATGAGTATGACTTAATCATGAACATTTAAGTGTAACTACTTGGTAACCCAGTAGCGTATGTAGAAGTGCTCAAGTAATGTGTGCTTGCTAACCCCAGAAGTAGTACACGAGGTCCAAGATGCATATGGATGATTAAGGATGGATGCTTATCGCACTTACTGTTAGCATAGATTTCATTTTCCATTATCCATTAGCTTAATTAAGATTATTCCCCATCATATCTAGGAGTAGCATTAGTTTAGGATCCCATCATTCACCTCACTCTGGACTAAACCATACGTGATAAGCAAATACTAGTATAGGTGGGAAGATAGTGAACTACAATCAACATGTGACTATTTAGATACCACAACTAGTCCATTTGCAGAGTTTGACCAAATTGAGTGTACACACTCATATTCATATGGTTTAGTGTAGGGGTACCTTTCCACTCATCATTGACACCATTTTTAGGGATAGTGCTAGTTATTTAGATAGTTACATCATCCAAGATCACTATAACGATGCATTAACGATATATCTTTTAGGAAAAAATTAATTGTAACTAAGTCACACACAATTCACAACAATGTCTCTCTCACAAGACTATGATAATGCAACAACTAATGAGGAAATTCATTGGAGAACCAATGAAATTTATGATGAAGATGAAGTTTGGAGTACTCAATCTTATGCAGGAACCTCCTATATTCATGAACACCCCAACGGTACTCAAGAACTCTCATCATCCAACTCTGACACCTCTAGTGAGGATGGGACATCCCATAGAATGAGGGGGCTCATAACACCTAGGACCTTCTCAATGGTTAACAGGAATTTATTCGAGGATGATTGGGAGACTTACAAAAGTCATGATAAGTCTTCCAGTTCTTTCTCTTCTACTACTCCTTCAATGTTAGGTTGTGACACAGATGACCATCTCTTAAGGGGTTGATGTAGAAATAAAAATTGAGCCCATGGGCAAGGTCAAGAATGCCAACATGAACAAAGACAATATCATCTCAACTCATAAATTCATAACCTACATAGTGACAATGAACCCCTGTTGGCCACTAAGAGCCTAATGCATATACAAGAATTTATTTAAATATCTTGCAAGCATCACAAAGAAAGCCGTCTACCCAGGCTTGACTTAAATAACTTTTCCAAGTTTTTAGGAGGCTATGATTTAGATCTGCAATATCATTTACAAGTCTTGTACTATTCTTGTTCATGGAACAACATTGATAATGGATGGAAAAAACTTAAGATCTTTCCTATGACACTTGTTGGATAAGCAAAAGTATGGTACATGTCCTTAAAGCCAAAATTAATTCGCAGTTAGCCAATAATGGTAGAAATCTTCACTAAAAGATATCAAACCTGTGCACAAGTGTCAGCCTTGAGGAGAAAAATCCAAGAGTGGAAACAGGGGAAACATGAACCCTTGGACATGGCCTTAGAAAGATATTATTTATTGTTAAACAATTTCCCAAGCCATGGGTTCTTTGAGGAAAGGCTATTGTATCACATCATGGATAGGCTTTGTAATGAAACAAGGGAGACCCTAGGGATGTATACCCCAAAGAAACTATATGAGCTATGAACCCATCAATTCCAAGAGCTTATTAAGTGGGTAGCAAAAGAAGAAGGAGAAATAACTAAATGGAAAAATGTTGAAAGACCTCAATAGGACCAAAATCTCAAAATAGCAAAGGTCGATGATCATGAAGAGGAGAAATCAACTCATATCAAGGAGGTGGAATCTCCATCTTTGCCAATACTACAATCACTAGATGAAATTAAGGAAAAGATCAATAAGATGATGGAATGGGTATATGAAAAATGTGGAGAATATGCCAACATTATTAGAGGTGGAACCATGCCCAACCAAGAAATAGGACCGAACACCACTTGACAATTGGAAAGAAGGGTTTAAGAAAGTAAGGATAAGAGCTCAACTACAAATCATATGTATCAATGTGAAGTTTGCTTGTACAATAATCCCAAAGGAAAATTACCAAACTTGTCACATTTACATGAGTATTGGGGAGGAATGTTACATCCAGATTTTGTACAAAAATATTGTGTTCAACCACAGTGGCAAAAACCCTAGTCATGGGGGAGGCCACCATCAAACTAGTCATACCCTTCATACCACCTGAACCCAAGCGCTTATTATGTTTAGCATCCTATTTCCCCAACTATGTCAACATCCTCTATTTCATCACATCGTTATCATTCTTATGAATACTATCAACCCATATGCTCTCCAACAAGATCACCACCTCATGCTCCTTGCACTTCTCGTCACCCTTAATATTCTCATCATTCACCCCCTTCTACATTGCCACCAGTTGTACCAGAAGATGTTGCACCATAGCACCAACCCATGAACGTTACTTATGTTGCTACTATCAACAGTAGTGAAGGTCCTCCACAACATAGAAAGCATCCTTTCTTTAGACATGAATGTAGAAAGAGACGGCATGGCTTTGAAACCATTGCATCTACCAACTCAACACAAGTCCAATGCTGTGATGCATCTTCTCCCTCGAACTCAATGCCTCCTATTACCTTATCTAAGCCACCAATCAACACTCTAACAACCATGAGGCCCAATGAATATAGCCATGTAGGGAGACATATTGATCCTTGCATACCATCTTACAATCATGAGTGCCACAATGGGTCAACACCTTATCACGTGACCACATCTTATAATTTGCCCCACCATGCCAATTTTAATCAAGTGTGTGGATCCCAAGTTGGGTACATTCTAGCCACCACATTAAAAGACACCCAGTGGTTTGGATATGACCAAACTCCAATATTTCCAACATGCATGGATATGCATTTTCCATTTATTAATTCTGGCCATGCTCAAAAGTTTAGTTGTGGGGGATATCCTCCATTCTAACAAGAAAAATTCATAAATGTTTTTCCTTTTTTTGATTTTATGATTTTTTTTCTAGTTTTTCATTTCCAATTTTTTGTTTTACCTTGTTAAGGGTAATCTCATCGGTGAATAAAATACTCATGTGACTTATCGGTTGAGGTGTTATTCTATGCTATCAAGTCTCAGGTGACTAATTATTTGGACAAGTAAGCACACAACATCCACCCATCCATTCTATTAATAAGAGGTTCTACTCTGGGTACGATGATATCCTTGTCATCATTAAAACTTAAAGTAATTTTGTGCTCATTTTGCCTAGAGTGAAAACTGATGGACTAAGTGAGAATGACCAGGGTGTGACATCAAGGGAACTTATGAATTCTCTTTGGTGACATCTGTAGGCGCTATCATGTAGCTTGGTTGTACTAAGGTCCTTGTAGATCTAATGAAAAATGGGAGTAAGAGTAATAAAGGCACTCAATAAAGAAACTCAATGCTATTCTAGGGATCCCACTAGAAAGACATGCACCCATGCTTGCAGGTTGGTGGCTTCTTTGGTTCACTATTGGAAAGGAAAAAGTGCCAAAGTAGCTAGAAGAAGAAAAGAAGAAAAGAAAAGAAAACATCAAAGAAAATACCAAAGAAGAATTTGCTGCAAAGAAATTCCAAATTACTCCTCCCTTGGATAAAATGCCAAGTGATCATACACCTTGTTGCCATGGTGCTCTTATGGTTGTCCATCATTGAATGAAACAATGCGATGTCACTAATCAGAGGCATGGACATGGTCTTGATCTTAGAACAACGGGCTAATGACACATTGATCATGCCCTACACTTAGGATTCATTGTGCCTACGGTTAGTTATGTCATATTTTGATCTCTGCAATACCTTCTACGATTCGTCTTATCTCGTTGTTCATGTGTTTTGGACTTGTGTCTTGTATAACATAGAATTCATACCTCATCATGGTGGTATCTACATGTGTGTGTTTTGTTGCACTGGTGTAGATTGCATTTAACCCTTTTAAGTGTCTACAAACAGTTTCAAGTGTAGTTATGTAAGGGCATGATAGGTAGGAACCTACTTTGGGGAGCATCCACTTGCGTAAATTTTGTAATTTGCACTCTTTGTACATCACCGCATCATCTTACGTCCTCCAAGTATTGCATTGCTACAATTATCTTTTCCTTTATCATCACTTTAATTTGAATGTTCCTGTGCACCACATGTCCTTTTTCCTTACCCTATTCATGAACTTCAGTGTAAAATTCTACATCATTACTCTTTTGGTGCCTTTAGGTCTCTTTAATGTTACCCTAGATCTTTCAAATTAACCTTAAATCCTTCATTTTTGACCTTGGAAATTTAAAAATATATCAAATTTTCCAAGTACCCTATTATCAGAGGGACATGATATCAGGTACTTGATATTGGGTCCATGCTAGTGGGTACACGATATCGCATCTATAAAAACTATATATATGGACCCCTTGTGCACGTCAACGTCATTTTTCACTATTCATGCGAGGTGGGTTGAAATTTTCTATCTTGTGCACCTATCATTCAAAACATCAATAACTTGCTCATTAATGCTTCAATTCTTGTTCTGATCAAACTTACTTAAACTTGAAGTGTTTAACTTAGTCATGGGGGAAGGGTACACTTCAAGTCGCACATAGCTTTTTCAAAATTTGTTGTTGCCCAAAGGATATTATCAAGGGTAAGTGACCTAAAAAAGGCTAAAAAAATTTGCTAAATTAATTTTATTTCTTCACCCAGACCATGAAAATTATTTTTTGGAGTTACCTAATCAAAATTGTGCCCAATATTAAACTTTTAGGGGAATTTTCGTGAAAATATCTAACTTTGAATCACACTAAGCAATAAATGAATCTATTAAGCCCAAGAAGTAAGGTATTAATCTAATTTTGTAAATAGCCTTATTGATAATCAATCTTGTGTGATTGTAGATGGTCTCTAAAAGAGGAAAACAAGGAGGACCCTCTTAGGGTGCATCTAAACAACCAAGGAGAGGTAGAGGCCAAGAGCCTCCTGAAGAACATGCAGAGTAGGAGGCATAATCATTTAGCATTCATCAAGAACCTCCTGTCACTGCACAATTGAGGCATGCCAAAGGTGGAGATAGTAGGGTACCTGAACAGGGACAACATCTTACGTGGTCTCCGGAATGTGTTCAGATAATTCATGAAAGGTCCATCTTAGCAGCTGTGATTGTGGAACTTAATTTTGGACCTTTCACTAAATTTTCCCCTAAGGTAGTCAAAGACCAAATTAAAGGGTCTCTACTATGGCTTATTCTCTCTGAGAGTGGTGAGTGGTACTTGGGGGAGACGTACCAATTTTGGCACAACAAGGAAGAAGGCACCACTATTGATATTGGTGGGATTTCTGTTGATTTCTCTACCAAGGCCATTTCAAAAGTGTTGAATCCTCTAAATATAGGATCCAAGGTTGCTCACCTATCCACTCACTCTCATGTGGATGCCTGCAAGATATGGTTAAAGAGGATTTATGGTAAGGAAGATAAAGCATATGGAGAGCTCACACTTGAAGAGAGGATCTACTTCAAAATTGGCACATATCACATTTTTCCAACAAAAGGATTAAAAAGAATTTCCACCTATGTGGCTAAAGTGCCATCTTGATGGGAAAGGTTGATGCCAACATACCCCATCTATATCTCATAGGAATTTTAAGTTTGTTTGAAGAATGTAAGACAGGGAAGTTCACATTGCCTTTTTCATACCTAATTAGGAAGCTATGTTGACATGCTAGAATCTTGGGGGTACACCAATGATGTCCCCAAAAAGGCTCAAAATGCCTCATTTTCTGAATTACTGAAGCCATTAGCCCCAAGGAAAAGTGCTGGTAAGACATTGAAGCATGAGCAAGAATAGATGCTAGGGCCCACTACACCTCAAATTGTAGGCCCTAGCCAACTTTCAGATACAAGGCCTAGTCAACAATAGGAAGTAGGGCCCAACACACAACCTACAGGATAGCAAGACCAACTACCACCACCACCATAGGACTATCGACTATTGATGAGCCATCTCAAGGCCATCATTGAATTGGTCAGTTGGGAAAGCCATGATGAAGCCAATCTCTTTAGGGTCATTGATGATGTTGTATGACCAATAGTCTCAATTGATCGCACATGGGGTGAGGTGTCCATCCAAATAGGAGAAGGGGAATCACACTGGTCACAAAAAATCTCTAGAAATGCTACATCCTTTCAAGTGCAACTAGCAACTGGTGAAGGAACCATAGTAGTGGTCATGTAGCACTAGGATGTAGTAGGAGTAGTAGAAGTGGTTGCAGACCACATAAAAGAATCAATTAATTTCCCTATTGTGCCATCGGTAGATTTTACAGGAGCATGTGTTGCTCAAACCTTGGCTAGTCCCTCAATGACTCCTACATATCATAAGGATGTTCTAGATCAATTGCTATAGATAGGACTAGTGATGACATCCTTGTTTGACATCCCTCAAGATGTCACAGCAACACAATCAAATCTCATTTCTACAAAAGGAAAGTTGTTCATGGAAGAGGTTAGGGCTAAACATGCAGGGGAGGAGTTAAAAAGACTCCAAGAAAAGCTTATCATCTTGCAAGCGGCATAGCAGGATCCATCCCAATTCATCCCTATAGACCAACTAGAACCCTTTTGGATAGAGTAGCTAGCTACTTTGTCAGTAGAGAATAAAAGATTGGTAGAGGAGAAAGAGAAGGCTGATTGGGATGCTTCCAAGGCACAAGCTCAAATGCATGCATATGCCAAAGCACTCAAGGCCTTACAAGAAGAAATAAAAGCCTTGGCATCAAAAATCCCTCAATTGAAGAAGAAAAGCTCAAAGTGCTCCTTTAGAGACATCCATTTCCAAAGATTGTAGCACAAGATAAGGGGAAGAGACCCATGGAGGAGCCATCACTACCAGGAACCACATGAGTTCCAACAAATTTTTCCCTTTACAATTCTGTGTCTATGTTTCAATTTTGGTTTGTTCAACCCTACACTATGGCATGAGTAATTCTTAGTTAGTTAATAATCTCATACCTATCCATTGTGTAATCAATTGAACTCATTCTCATTTTTTCTTATTTAAGGATGAGTTGTTATTCAGTCATGGGGGTATGATAAATTATGGTTTTCCAAGTCCTAATATTAGATCCTTGATATCAGGTATGTGATATCGCACCCTAGATAACAATATCGAATATACGATATTGTGATTCTTGTGTAGGCCTATAAACACAAAATTTGGATGCACAGGAAAGGGAAGGAATTGGTAAGCCTAAGGGTAGAGTCTTTTTTGTTAGTTTTTAATTAATTTTAGTTCCTTCCCTAGTGTATGCCAATGATGTAATGATTGTAATTATACGGAACCTTTGTTCGAGTGTGACGTACTTGGACATGCACATGATCGACAATAAAGATTAAGATTACTCCATCATTGCAGCATTCACTTAGCTTTTAATTATTTTAATTTTTAACTATTTATTGTTGTCTTTTTATTTCATATTTCCTTTATTGTCATTTAGATTTCATGTTGATTAACGTGGAATGAGTACGACTTAATCATGAACATTTAAGTGTAACTACTTGGTAACCTAGTAGCCTATCTAGGAGTGTTGAAGTAATGTGTGTTTGGTAACCCTAGAAGTAGTACATGAGGTCCAAGATTCATACATATGATTAAGGATAGATGCTCATTGCACTTAGGGTTAGCATAGATTTCATTTTCCATTGTCCATTAGCTTAATTAATATTGTTTCCCCATTGTATCTAGGAGTAGCATTAGTTTAGGATTCCATCATTCACCTCACTCTGGACTAAACCATACATGACAAGCAAATACTAGTTTAGGTAGGAAGATAGCAAATTGTGATCAACGTGTGACTATCTAGATACCACAACTAGTCCGTCTACAAAGTTTGACCAAATCATGTGTACATGATCATATTCGTATGGTTGAGTGTAGGGGTACCTTGCCACTCATCAAAAACTACTCATGGTTTAAAACCTTAATATTTAAATTTCAACTAGCATATGGAATTAGATAAGCATGAAAAGAATGCACCAGTAGAGTATCTACTTATTAGGGATGAGATCTAGATAGTCATCAACACCAAAATATAACAAAGGCATGCTATGATTGATCATCTCATTAGTCATTCCAAAATCAAATTTAATAGAAATTATTAATTTTGAGATCAATAAAGTAAAGGTGAAGATGATATTTACATTCATGATGATGAGGAAGATTAAAATCCTTATGTTTACTTATCCAAAAAACTACTTTATCAACATATTGTCCAATCATTGAGTTCAATTCAATAGCATATTTACTTAATTATTTTCATTAATCCATTGAACCTATTAACTCCCTTGAACAGTCTATCTAATAGCACCTACTCCAATTAGTATCATTTCTTTTTTCTTCTCCTATAGTTACCTTACCATCAACTTGCAATTTTATTCTTAAGCATAATAACTATAAACACAACACCACAAGTGTAGGGTTGAAATTATAACTACTTGCTAAATCTTGTTTAATCATTTTTTCTTATAGCTCTAGTTCAATAGCTATAGCTTTCATTACCATGCATCCCACCTTATCAAATGTTACCATAATATAATGTCCCTTAACCTATTTTCATGCCTACCATTGTAACTCCATCGCTAGATTTACCTATTCATAACCTCATCCTAGGTAATTTAACCATGGCATCCATCCCTGGTGTTTCACTTAAACTAATAATCTTACTCTAAGACTTATCATCTCACTTATAAACTAATGAAGATCAAACATTAAAGGCTATGAAATTACATGGAGAAAGTTCCATAATTCTTAATTTCTCATCTTCTCATTGACCTCATTAATCGATTAATCCCACCTACTCAAGTTTTCAAGGGGGTTTCATTACCAAATTTTACTAACTATAATATGATAATATTAAACATGTTACCACTTTTGGCAATGAGTGCATGTTGTTGACAAAATATTCTCATACCATTATAAGGATTCTTCAAAATCATTAATAGGGAAAGCACTTCAATTAGATAAGGTCCTTTCTCATGGGTTCATCACTTCTTGAAGCAACTCTTTATAGCCTTTATGGAGCAATTCAAATATAACCTTATAAGAGGTAAGACACTACAAAAAATTTTGATGATCAAGTAGGCTCTTGACAAGTTTCTCTTTAAATTCATCTTTATGAGAACTTCAACAATAATGGAGCTTACCCATCATATGCCTAATGATAAACTATTAGATAATTTTTGAGGGGGCTATTAATAACTACATTAGAGGTAAGTTGGTCTACCCTAGTCCACTTAGCATTCATGACATAACTTCTATAAAATACATTGAGGAAGTTACCATTTAATGCAATGAACAAAAATGAATGAATTTCTATAATAAGGCTAAAAAAAATAGCTAGCAAGGAGAAAGCCTCTAATAACATGGATCATACTATAAAGTTGGTAAATCAAACTTCAATAGGATCAAAATCAACCAATGGATGGAATGAAGGCACAAATTCAAAGCCCAATATTATTGGAAAAATTTTATTAAATGGGGGCTAACAAAGAATACCACCTATGAATAAGTCCAAGTACCGCAAGTTATCAATGACCTACACATAGTCATATAACATGTTACTAGAATAGGGGGTACATAATACCAAAATAGATTTTGAAATAGAAAAGATAACAATTTAGAAGATTGTAAATTTTGTCCATTGATTCTTCCCAATGTGTGAAAGAATATTTACCTATCCCAAAGTGGTACAATCCTAAAAAGTTTTGTTGTTATCATGAGGCTATAGGACACAATATTAATAACTAAAATACCTTTAAAGATGATGTTCAAACATTTGTAGAGAAAGGAGAGATCTTTTTTAACACATTGATGCAACCTAGCAATCAAGACAAACAAATAATTTAAGATCCTTTAAATATCCATTCAAGAAGAATCTCTACTTTTCATTTAGAGCCCAAAAATAACCATAATAAAATCATATTTCTTATTTAAATGGATCCTTCTCAAAATGATTCTACCTTGTCCACCCATTCAAATCCTTCAAATCCTAAAAATTACTTTATCATGATCTCCCTTGGAATGATTCCAACACTTATGATGAAGCTCCCATGTAATCAAACCCCAAATTCAACTATCCTTTATCTTCTCTAAGGAATTAGTTACCTTTGCCTATAGTATCCAAGCTTGTTAATTATCCTCTTATTTTTCCATATGTTATTTCTTCATCATATTGCACTTTTTCCCACCTACATCATAAGAACCACTTCTACTTTCTACTCATATGGCATCCATCAAGATTATTATTAGGATACAAAAGTAAGTAGTGTTACAATAAAAGGGGAAGGAGAAAGAATAGATAGAAAAATAACCTATTCAAAATAAAAAGAAGGTTTTATTTTAGGCTACACCAAGCATAAATTCTCTTGATCCTAACACTACATCAATAGCTTCTAAATCAGACGAGGTTCCTTCAATATCTATCTCTAAGGATGAAACTATTGGAAGTAAAGCTTTATCCTTAATTATGATAACAATAAAGTCAAAGAGAATCAATCTTTTCCTCTTTGATCTTATCTTAATCTCTAATGAGCATTACATGGCATTGGAAGATATCTCAAATATTTTTTTCATTCCTATGAATATCAAACCTTATTCCTAGGTGATATCAACAATGCTTAATGCATGTCAGTATGGAGTGGATTGTTTGGTAATCAAAGGCAAAAATAATAAAACTCATCTTGCAATAGGTGTTATGTTTTTAGATCATACTATAGAACCATGATAATGTAATACTATCATTAGTACATGTGGACAATGGAATGAAATCTAACATCATTTTATGGATAGTGATTAGTATCTTGGTGATGAGCTGCGATATCGCGTCTGGCCCTACAATATCATGTATGTGATGTCGCAGCCTGTCTCTAGTGCTATAAATAAGAGGAAGCTTTCCCTTATTTTTACATCTAGATCTAGACCTTTAGCCAAACTATAGTAGTTTTACCATTCCAAAGTTAGAATAATTTCCATGCGCCTGTAGTAGGAGTCTCAAAGTGAACGGATCTTTATTCGAGCAAATTGTACTTGAGCACACATTTGTGTACGGAAATAAAGACGAACTTTTTGATAAACCTTACAACATATGGACTAAGCTAAATAGGAATTAATTAGTGTTAAATGATTAATTTATTTCTTAGATTGTTAATCCTTCTCAACCCTTAACTCTCTTAGTTAAGTGCATTCAGTACGACTGCTTCGAGCACATGTGTAATGCTTGGTAACTCAATAACAAGTAGCGTTTGGTAATCCTAGTAACGTTACATTGGTTCAAGGTGTGTACAGCAAGTGGGAATGGATAATAGTGCTAGGATAATTAGAACTTAGTTAATGAAAGTTAGTCATTTAGTCTCTTCACCCTTTCCTCTTAGCATAAGGCGTTAAAAAGATAAAAGACATAAAAATCATATACCTCAAACTTACTTAACCATACAACCATGATAATACAAGTAACTTTGGGAAGACAACAATTGAATAATCTCAAGTGTTCCATTAGGGTGTGTAAGCACTTAGTCCTTGGAGTTTGACTAGATCGTGTGTAAGATTCTTGTATTCGTATGGTTGAGTGTAGGGGTGCCTTGCCACTCATCATTGGCACCATTGCCAAGGACTTAGTTGTTTGTGTGCTACGTAGAACATAGGAAATCATTCATATCGTTGGGAGCTAAAATGATCCCTTAGGGTTAATCAAGAGAAAAAAATAACATAATGGTAAATAGCACACCAAACAAGACTAAAATGTCTTCTTCTTCAAACAAGATCACTTCACCACCTAGGAACAACACTAGAGATAGTTGGCAGCACAACACACATAACCAAGAACAATTCAGTGTGGTATATATTCATCACAATGAATATATACCCAACTTTACCTTTGTCTTCCATGAAGACGAACAACTATGTTGAAGAGACTTGGAGGGTAACATAGTGTTGCCTCTAGATAGAGCAGCCCCCAACATGCTCCTTTGTGCCCTTGCACAAATAGGCATGTTACAAATATATGCAGAGTACGTTGCATGTGATTATAACGTAAGGGACTACCACCCCAAAAAAGCGCAACGTCAACGAAACTTACAGTAGGAGAGTTACTATACATCGTTGAAGGGCAAAGGACCCCATAATGCTTCACCAATCATAAGAGAAGTTAAGGGTGATGAACCTATTTCAATAAGTTCTACACAAAATGATGTTCCCCCTCCTAATGATAGTGAGGAGGTGGTGTATTAGAACCTTCACTCCATGATTCACAACTCTAGTTCTGATCCCCACGAACACCAAGTGTTCAACGAGGGAACACAAACACATGATAAGGGTGGGTGTTTTAATCGTCATCACGATTGGGGCTAGGATCACCGAAGAGAAGGTAAGAAACATCATCATGGTAATGGTCGTCCTTCTTATTCACCTTCAGCATCACATTCACCCTTTCCTTCAACATCAGGATGCAGTCATAAGGAACCTAACCATGAGGATAAGGGTAAACAATGTGAGAAACCTCAATGAGAGAGTTGAGAATGAGGACAAGGGCATTCTAGGGAATGAAGCCATGGAAGAAGGAAAAGTATGGAACCATGTAGAAATCACAAAATCCATGAAAGAAATGACCATGAAGAACCCCTACTTGCCACCCAAAGAATGTTAGAAATTACGGAGGCCTTTAGAATACCTACAAGGAACCAGAAAGATTGCAGGATCAGAAGACTAGACATGAATAATATCCCATGATTTGAGGGGGGATACAACAATGATCCTCAGAACCACTTACAGGTATTTCACGATGCCTATGCCTTGTAGAACATTGAGAATGAGTGGAAAAAATTAAAGTTGTTCCCAAGGACACTGATAAAATAAGTAGAAAGATGATACCAGTCCTTAGAATTAGAATCCATTTGAAGGTGGAGTACGATGTTAGAACTGTGTAATGATAAATACCAAACGTACTCCTGGGTGTCCAACTTGTGAAAGCAGATCCAAGGATGGAAGCAGGGAAATCATGAACCCTTGGATGCTACCATGGGCCAATATTATGCATTGCTACATCATTGCTTGGGTTATGGTTATGCACAACGGGATCGACTACGCCATCTCATAGATGGGCTTAGGCATGAAACCAGGAGAACCCTTGGAACATATGCCTAAGGGAGATTATCAAAACTTAGGTCCCATCCATTTCATAGATTTTTGGAGCAAGTAGCTAAGGAAGAAGGAGAGCTACACAAGATAGAAAGCGTGGAAGAGTACAATCGTGATCCTCCCCTGCAAAAAAGGGAAGTGAGATTCTGTGAGGAGGAGGATGAGTTACCACTTGAAGAGATGGTGAATAGGAAAACCTTATTGCTTCAAAAATTAACAACAAAAGTGTCAGAAAAGGTAGATCAAATGTGGGACTCCTTAGATAGGATATTTGAAACCGTTCTAAAAATCATAGAGGAGTCTAAGGAGTGAGGTAGTGATTATGATAAAAAGAAGAAGAGGGATTTGGACCATGCACATAACAAAGGTAAGGGTAAAATGGCTATCACCGAAGGTTGTAGATTCTGACATAGACAATGATGGTGCATGTGAGATATGCCAGTATGACCATCCTAAGGGATGTTGCCTAGTAATCTCACATCTATAAGAGTCTAGGGTGTATGTGCTTAACCCACGACTTAACAAACGGTAGGTACCTCGAAGGTTACCTTATCCCCAAGGTAACCCAAGGCAGTTCCACCAACCATTAACATATTATCAAAGTGGAATTCCATCACAACCTATTGAGAAACACTAGCAATGGCAATACCCATAGTCATGGGGGATGCCACCACCAAGGCAAAAATACCATTACCGGCAATCGGATCCATATGGCTATTACGTGCAGCAACCAATCTTTCCAAGTGACTTTGTTGGTCACACAACCCCATAATGTCACTACCAAGATCGAGAGTACTATAGGACTCCTTCTCCTAGGAGAGAAACACCACATGCATACCATCCTCTGAATCCATCTGTGACTCTTACACTGATAGCTCCACTACCACCCACCCCAGTGATGCAAGGGGAACTCCCCACTCAACCACAGCAATGCAATGCTACGAGAGCTATAAAGCTTTAACCCGTTGATGGTTTTGACAACTGTACAAGGAGAAGACCTTTCTTCAAAACCAACAGTCCAAAAAATCTTTCACAATCACAAGTGGTTGAGCCTCTGAATGTTCCTCCATCAAAAAAGGCTTTGGAGCTCCCTTCAAACCAAAAATAGAGCTCAACGCATATGGTTATGTTAACACATACTATCATTGACTGGATTAAGGTGGGCCACCTTCCCAAGAAATTATCTAATCCTAGAAGTCCTCTAATCTATCTCCAAGTTGTTGGGAATGAACCATGTAAAGCTCTTCTAGACTCAGGTTCTGGAGTCAACTTAATATCACAAGAAATGTACAAAGCCTGGAACTTGCCTCCATTGAGGAAGGGCAATATTCGACTTAAGCTAGCTGACCAGTCCATCACTGTCTCCTTGGGACTAGTGGAGGACATCGTTACCATTGTGTGTGGTTGGTTGTATCTAGCTGATTTCCTAGTAATACAAGTGAATAATGGTAAAGGGGACTTCCTAATAAAAATGGGAAGAGCATGGCTAAGTACGATAGATGCATGCCTAGAAATCCATGATCTTTCCCTAGAAATATCCAAGAAGAACACTTTTGGAAAGATTGAGAAGAAGAAAGTTCCATGCATTGCATATAGTGACATAGGGTACCATTGCGTGCAGAAATCATGGGTTATGTGAAGTTTAACATTACCTGCATGCAACTGGTGTGCACAAGACATTAATATACAAAAGTGCCTATATGTAGCAGTCACATGACAAGAAGACACCTGGTGGCTAATGGCTAATCAAGAGAGTAATTTGCTAATATGCATGGAATTAACTAAGGAAATAACTAGTGCTTACATTGAAAGCATAGACACACTAGAGCAAGTCCGTTGCCAACTTTCAAACCTTAACCTTGAAAACATCAACTGGGGGAAGTTGGAAATTCCTAAGAGATTTAAATAAGAACCCCTTGATTTGAAACCATTTCCCACCATTCAAGAGGATACAAGCCTTGAAAATGAAAAAATGATGATCATCAACGCAAAACTTATTTCCAAAAAAAAAAAAAAATACTGCTGAAAGTGATAAACAAGTGGTCAAAAGACTTTTCTTGGTCATACCCCATGTTAACCAGAATAGATCCTAGGATATGCCAGCATAGGATTTACATGGACCCCTCTATCAAACCTCAAAAATAACCACAGAGGCGATTGAATCCAAAATTGAAACAAATAGTAAAAGAAGAAATAGAATAGCTTCTTAAGGCTAGGTTCACATATCCCATTGTTGATAGTGAATGGGTTAGCCCTCTGGTGATCATGCCTAAGAAGGGAGGAAAATGGAGGATGTGTATAGATTTTAGGCTACTAAACATGGAAACATTCAAGGATCATTTTCCATTGTCATTCATTGACCAAGTCCTAGACACCATAGTAGGGCATCGCTATTATAGTTTTCTGGATGGCTATAGTGGATATAACCAAATACGGATAACACCAGAAGATCAAGCCAAAACAATGTTTACCAGTCCTTTGGGAACATTTGCATATAAACAAATGTTGTTTGGCTTTTGCAATGATCCTACCACGTTTCAACGTTTAGTCCTAAGCATATTCCAACAGTAAATAGAGAATGGAGTGGAAGTCTTTATGGATGACTTCTCCACTTATGGAACAAGCTTTAATCAAGTTGTGGACTAATTAGAGCAAGTGCTAAAATGATGTGTAAAAACCAAGGCTCAACTGGCAGAAAAGCCATTTGATGGTCTAAGAGGATGTAGTACTTAGACATAAGATTTCACATTTAGGAATAGAGGTGGACCCAGATAAAGTTAGGATCATCCAAGGAATCACCCAACAACCGAAAATTGTTAAAGACATTTGGTCATTCCTTGGACATACTAGCTACTATAGGAGATTCATTGAGAACTTCTCCAAGATTTCCAAAACATTGGTTGAACTAACAAAGAAGGATGCACCATTTGAATGCACTAGGAAATGTGAACGAGCATTCCAAACTCTAAAACAAAGGCTTGTAAAAACTCCCATTATACAAGCCCTTGACTGGTCCAAACCATTCCATATAATGACTGACACATCCAATTATGCCTTAGGAGTTATACTTACATAGTTAGATGACCAAAAATGTCCCTATTACATCCACTGTGCAAGTAAGAGTATCGTTGGTGCACAACTTAACTACACAACTACAGAAAAGGAATTAATGGCTGTAGTGTTTGCACTAGACAAGTTTAGGCACTATGTGCTAGGCTACACAGTGTACATTCATATGGATCATAGTGTAATCAGGTTCCTCATGAACAAGCAAACGGTTAGCCCTTGTATTATATGTCGGCTGGTAATCCTATAAGAGTTCAATCTAACAATGATTGATCGAAAGGGCACTGAAAACATAGTTGCAGATTATTTATGTTGGTTGCACTAGGACAACAAAGAGGAAAAATATGCCATATCCGATCATTTTCCTAACAAGGCCCTCTTTGCTGGTGTACTGAATAACCAACCCATGGGAACAAATTGGTATAGTAGCATTCTCACCTATCTCCTTTTCCAAAAAACACCATAGGAGCTAGAATTTAGGAAGAAATAATAGTTTCTTCACAAAGCCAAGTACTTCATGGAGATCAATGGAAAACTTTACAAATTTTGTCCTAATGGCTTGGTTTGATGGTGTGTGCCCGATATGGATCAATTAAGAGTTCTCCAAGATGCTCACGAGGGCCCTTGTGGGGATCACTATGCAGGGAGACGAATGGCTATTGAGATCCTGCTCATAGGATATTACTAGCCAACATTGTTTCAGGACATCCATCAATTTGTCCAATCTTGTGAGCACTGTCAACGTGATGGGGAAATGATTGCTCGAATGGATGGTCGCAACAATGGATTCAACCTTTAGAACCCTTCGATATTTGGGGAATAGACTTTATGGGGCCCATTATACCAATGTCCAATGGAAAATATTACATCATTGTTGCTATTGATTATCTAACAAAATGGGCTGAAGCAGTTGCTGTTACAAACTACACATTGTCTATAGCTGCACGATTTGTGCAACAACAAGTTGTAAATAGGTTTGGTGTGCCATGTGCAGTTGTCTCAAATAATGAAACACACTTCACAGGTTCGACCTTTCATAAATGAATGCAACACTTAGGGGTTGAACATAAATTAACTACACCTTACCACCCCCAAGCTAATGGCCAAGCCAAGGTCACTAATTAGGAGATTACTAAAATTTTGACAAGAACAATTAGCAAATATAGGCAAGATTGGAGCACTGAACTGAATGATGCTCTCTGGGCATACCACTCCACTTGAAAACTCCCTACAAGCTATTCTTCCTACGAGTTAGTATACTGAAAACTTTCAAAGCTTCCAATTCAAATTGAGCTCTGTACACTATCCATGGCATGCGACCTCCAGCTTGACCTTGATCTATCACAAAAACAAAGATTGGCAACTCTAAACGTGCTAGACGAAAACTGATTGGTTGCCCTATCATCAAATGAGTTGCACAAGGCACATAACAAGCAATGTCATAACTTAAAAATTTAGAAAGTTAAGTATCAACCGAGAGATAAGGTCCTCTAATGGAACCCTAGACATATGCCACAATGCACAAAATTTTAAACATTGTGGGAAGGGCCTTACATTATTCATACAACCTTTCCCTCAGAAGCCATGACCATATAAAAACCTAAAAGCCCTGATAAAATATTACTGGTCAATGTGCAACAAACCAAACCCTTCCATGAATGTAGAACAACCGGTGCACATATTACCTTTGAGAGAGGACAACCTCACTCATTATCTTGGATCTCTTCCTTCCAACTTATTCATGGGGGAGATGGACACCTATGCTGATCAATCATGGCCCTCAATTCCATTTTATGTTTTTGTTTTACACATTTTTGTTTTACAAATTTCTTTAACTTTTCTTGTTTTTTTTACAACATCATTCATAATTTTTTGTTTACTTATGTGTCTATTTTTTTTTTGATGTGTTACTTAATAAGTGCTCTTGAAGATGGTATGAACTGTATTCCATTGATTGCTAATGTTTGGTTTTTACCTTTGAGTTATGATGTTGATACTAAGATATGGTTCTTTTTGATATAATAGGCAATGAGTCGACTTCATCTATACATCCATAAATTTCTATGGTCTCTCTTGGCTTGGAAATATAAAATCACATTTCTCAATAATAAGAACTATCAACAAATTGGTGACTGGCTATTTTTCAAACTAAGGAAGGACTTGAGAATTGAAAAGGGTGTGACTTCAACAGGATTTGATGCACTTGTGCTAGCCATTTTCTTGGGTGCTTGGATGTTTTCTTCTTGAGTTTTCCTTACCATTCCAACGTTGCCCCATTATCGAGAAGCTGAGCTAATAAAAATAATAAGTCTTTGCATGGTGTGGTTCTCACATAAAACACAAAAAAAAGTGAGAATTCAATGCACACCCCTTAGACAAAATAATCATCTGCACTACAAGCACTGGTTATGGAACTAAAAAAACATGTTCCCTCTAACTAAGGCCCTTCCTTGCTTCCTAATTTCTCCTTTCTCGTTTCATGGGAATGGTGGTGACTCTTTGATGGAGGCATTTATGTTACTTTAGGTGGATGGATGGGCCAAATGTATTAATTTGAAGTCACTGGATGTGGATTGTTTAAGGCTAGATTTGGAATGAGATCTACTAAGTCACATTAACCATTAATACATAAGGGGCTATACACCACCTTGTTCTTGAGATTCCATTCCATTCTTTTCTTTCCATCCTTCTTTCTCCATTTATTACCTCATTGTCAGTTGTATCAATAGTCCATATTCTGGTTGATTCATTGTTTTATTTTTTGTAAATTCTTGTGGTTAAGACTTTAACTCTTGTCTCCAAATGACATTCCAAGAGTGTATGGACTCTTTGAATGTGGGATTGTCAGGGCATTAAGGGCATGAGCCTGCTTTGGGGAGGATCCACTTACATTCCTATTTGGTGCATCCATTAATTTCTTTCCCTTAAACATTTCCACAATCACCATTTATTTTGTTAATCTCCATCTTTGACATCCATTTTATCAACATTGCTGTTGTTTCTTTTTCTCCATTATTCCTTCTCTTTTTTCATTCTCTTGCTACTAGGGATTCGCTCTCAGTCATGGGGGTCTTGGTTCAATTTTTTCGATTTTCTCCTAATCCCTACACCTTGGGTAGCTCCAGATCTGCATTAGCCATATCATAACTTAGCCAATGGACCTTACACTAAGGCAAGGTATTAATTGCATAGTGATTCATTTACCCTTGCTAATATCATAATATGTTGTGTGTGCAGATGACAATCATACAATAACGGATTGGATCTAGAGGAAACACTTGGAATGGACTAGTGCTGGAACAATTATCCAAGGAACAAGATTAATGGCATGCTTATGGATGGATAACGAAAGGCGCAATCTTGGTGTTGGCAGCAACAGGCTTCTTCTTTTATCTCTCTCTTCTCTCTTCTCTCTCAGCTGCCAAATAAGGTTGGATGTCAAATGTGTATAGTGTTCACTCTTGTTGTCATGAACACTAAATTTTACCATGTATTGTAATGATGATCCATTCACATGTCACCCCATTCACCATTAGTATCATTCAAGTCAATAATCCCATACCTTCCCAATATTTTGTAAAGAACTCGAGGATGAGTTTTCATTCAGTCATGGGGCTATGATGAGCCATGATATTGCATCTGCTGCAATATCGTGTTCGGCCTTACAATATCATGTACACGATATTGCAGCCTGTCACTAGTTCTATAAATAAGAGGCAGCTTTCCTTTGTTTTTACATCTAGATCTAGACCTTTAGCCAAACTATAGCAATTTACCATTCTAGAGTTAGAATAATTTCCATGTGCCCACAATAGGAGTCTCAAAGTGAATGGATCTTTATTCAAGAAAATTGTACTTGAGCACACATTTGTGTACGAAAATAAAGATGAACTTTCTGATAAACCTTGCAGCATATGGACTAAGATAAATAGGAATTAATTTGTGTTAAATGCTTAATTTCTTTCTTAGATAATTAATCCTTCTCAACCCTTAACTCTCTTAGTTAAGTGCATCAATTGGAAATAGATGAAGTGCTAGAAATACTATTGTTTAGCTAATAATGACTTGAGGATAAGTAGGATGATGGTAGTTAGAACTAGGGTTAATTAAGGAATAAATTGCTCTTAGGTATTGAAAATTAATGATGAATGAATGATGTAAAAAAAGAGAAATGATAGATGGGTACCACAGAAAATGAATAGGTGGTGCCTACAAGAAAGAGAATAAAGAAGTAATGGTAGAACAAGTTTTTTCTATCAATGATCTAGTGGAGATAGAGAGTAGTGATTGAGAGAAAGATTTTAGTATGAAGAAATTTAGCAATTTCTTTATTATTTTATTCCTAACATTGATGTAGGCATGAAAAGAATAATTTTAGCTAGAAGAGTATGTAAATCATGTATGCAAGAAAAAAAAGTAGATATGAAAAAAAAAGTGTTGCTTTCATGATTTTTGCAATTTTCTATGTTCATGATCTTTTAGTTTTTGTTTTATTTTTTTATGGGGTTTTTTTTGTTATCTATTTTTATATTTTTTATTTTTTTATGATTTTAAATTTTTTCAACTAAGACATAAAAAATAACATAAAAAGATAGATGAACGAAAATAATGTAATTCAAAAAAGCACAAGGTAAAATAAGAGGAGAAGTATTACTAATTAAGATAAAAGCTAGAATAATGGAATAAAAAAGAAAAACAACAAGACAAATATGATATGATTCTCAAGCAAGAGACACATTCAATATGGTTTTCTTAACCTTAGGAATGGGTAAGATGTTTAACACTAAACCTTAGATCTACAGATTCAAAAGAGTTAGAGGATCATGGGATACTAATGTTAGACTCATAATTTTTCTTTGATGATGATATTTGGCCTATCCTAATAGGTTATGAGCCTATTATAATTTCTTCTAAAAGATCAAGATGAGAAATAGCAGGCACTTCAAGATCTACATGTATGAATACTTTCCTATCCTTACATAGAAAATGGATTTCTTGAAGCATACAAGAGAAAATACTATGGTGGTAAGCTAACTAAGGCCTACCTATGATAGCATTAATGCTTGAGAAGTCTCTAATGACTATAAACATAGCTTCTGAAGTGATGCAATTTTCAAATGATAAGGACAAATTAATCTTACCTATAACCTCTACTCTAACTCCACTAAATGAAATTAAAGTAGAATTATAATTGGAGTATGTAACCTATTTCCAAAAACCAAGTGATGAGTGGAGAGGTACCCCTACACTCAACCATACAAATAAAAGCATCTCAAGCGCAATCTGGTTGAACTCCAAGGACTAAGTGCTTACGCACCCTAATGGAACACTTAAGGTTAATCAATCATTGTCTTCCCAAACTTACTTGTATTGTCATGGTTGTATGGTTAAGTAAGTTTGAAGTATATGATTTTTATGTCTTTTATCTTTTTAACACCTGATGCTAAGAGGAAAGGGTGAAGAGACTAAATGGCTAACTTTCATTAACTAAGTTCTAATTATCCTAGCACCAGTATCCATTCCCACTTGTCGTACACACCCTGAACCAGTGCAACACTACTAGGATTACCAAACGCTACTCGTTACTAGGTTACCAAGCGTTACACACATGCTCAAAGTGATCGTATTGAATGCACTTAACTAAGAGAGTTAAGGGTTGAGAAGGATTAATTATCTAAGAAATCAATTAAGCATTTAACATAAATTAATTCCTATTTATCTTAGTCCATATGCTGCAAGGTTTATCAAAAAGTTCATCTTTATTTTCATACACAAATGTGTGCTCAAGTACAATTTTCTTGAATAAAGATCCGTTCACTTTGAGACTCCTATTGTGGGCACACGGAAATTATTCTAACTCTAGAATGGTAAATTGCTATAGTTTGGCTAAAGGTCTAGATCTAGATGTAAAAACAAAGGAAAGCTGCCTCTTATTTATAGAACTAGCGATAGGCTGCAATATCGTGTACACGATATCGCAGGGCTGAACGCGATATTGCAGCAAATACAATATCATGGCTCATCATACCCCCATGACTGAATGAAAACTCATCCTCGAGTTCTTTACAAAATATTGGGAAGGTATGGGATTATTGACTTGAATGATACTAATGGTGAAAGGGGTGACATGTGAATGGATCATCATTACAATACATGGTAAAATTTAGTGTTCATGATAACAAGAGTGAACACTATATACATTTGACATCCAACCTTATTTGGTAGCTGAGAGAGAAGAGAGAAGAGAGAGAGAGAAGAAGAAGCCTATTTCTGCCAACACTAAGATTGTGCCTTTCGTTATTCATCCATAAGCATGCCATCAATCTTGTTCCTTGAATAATTGTTCCAGCACTAGTCCATTCCAAGTGTTTCCTCTAGATCCAATCTGTTATTCTATGATTGTCATCTGCACACACAACATAGTCTGATATTAGCAAGGGTAAATGAATCACTATGCAATTAATACCTTGCCTTAGTGTAAGGTCCATTGGCTAAGTTGTGATATGGCTAATGTAGATCTGGAGATATACTATTGGTGGCTACCCGAGGTGTAGGGGTTAGGAGAAAATCGAGAAAATTGAACCAAGACCCCCATGACTGAGAGCGAACCCCTAGTAGCAAGAGAATGAAAAAAGAGAAGGAATAAGAAAGATGGAGAAAAATAAACAACAGAAATGTTGATAAAATGGATGTCAAAGATGGAGATTAACAAAATAAATGGTGATTGCAGAAATGTTTAAGGGAAAGAAATTAACGAATGCACCAAATAGTAATGCAAGTGGATCCTCCCCAAAGCAGGCTCATGCCCTTAATGCCTTGACAATCCCACATTCAAAGAGTCCATACACTCTTGGAATGTCATTTGGAGACAAGATTTAAAGTCTTAACCACAAGAATTTACCAAAAATAAAACAATGAATCAACCAGAATATGGACTATTGATACAACTGACAATGACGTAATAAATGGAGAAAGAAGGATGGAAAGAAAAGAATGGAATGGAATCTCAAGAACAAGGTGGTGTACAGCCCCTTGTGTATTAATGGTTAATGTGACTTAGTAGATCTCATTTCAAATCTAGCCTTAAACAATCCACATCCAGTGACTTCAAATTAATACATTTGGCCCATCCATCCACCTGAAGTAACATAAATGCCTCCATCAAAGAGTCACCACCATTCCCACGAAACGAGAAAGGAGAAATTAGGAAGCAAGGAAGGGCCTTAGTTAGAGGGAACATGTTTGTTTAGTTCCATAACCAGTGCTTGTAGCACAGATGATTATTTTGTCTAAGGGGTGTGCTTTGAATTCTCACTTTTTTTTGTGTTTTATGTGAGAACCACACCATGCAAAGACTTATTATTTTTATTAGCTCAGCTTCTCAATAATGGGGCAACGTCGGAATGGTAAGGAAAACTCAAGAAGAAAACATCCAATCACCCAAGGGAATGGCCAGCACAACTGCATCAAATCCTGTTGAAGTCACACCCTTTTCAATCCTCAAGTCCTTCCTTAGTTTGAAAAATAGCCAGTCACCAATTTGTTGATAGTTCTTATTATTGAGAAAGGTGATTGTATATTTCCAAGCCAAGAGAGACCATAGAAATTTATGGATGTATGGATGAAGTGGACTCATTTCCTATTATATCAAAAAGAACCATACCTTAGTATGAACATCATAACTCAAAGGTAAAAACCAAACATTAGCAATCAATGGAATATAGTTCATACCATCTTCAAGAGCACTTATTAAGTAACACATCAAAAATAAATAAATAGACACATAAGTAAACAAAAAAGTATGAACGATGTTGTAAGAAAAACAAGAAAAGTTAAAGAAATTTGTAAAACAAAAACTTAAAATGGAACTGAGGGCCTTGATTGATCAGCATAGGTGGCCATCTCCCCCATGACTAAGTTGGAAGGGAGAGATCCAAAATAATGAGCGAGGTTGTCCTCTCTCAAATACATTTAGAATCACCAACAACCTATGCAACATCATCATGATAAGCATGTTCAACTTAGAGAGATCAAAGAAGAAGATATTGTCTTACAACATTTTTCAAATGACAAGACTTCCATTCTCTTCAAACTAGCAAGGTTTCTTTATTGTTACCAAAATTCTTGGCAATGAAGTATATTATCTAGTTAATGCATATCTAAATCAACATCTAGATCTTGTCAATTGAGCATATCTTAAAAAGTAATACATCCAAGGAAAAAATCAATTATCATTCCATTCCATTCCATTGATATTTCTTCCCATTAGTGCACTATGATGAGGATATTCCCAAGAGATCTATTTTATTTAGAGCTATAAGTGTTTTATCTTTTTTGTTTCATGAAATAATGTGTTGAGTTCAAGTAGGATAGGGATAATTTATCAAATTATCAATCATCAATATCATTAGAGCGTGGGATCAAGACATGCACTACTTTTGTACAACACCACCTCAACTTGATGTCCATTATATCTCTACAAAGTTTATTATTTTCTCAAGTTTGAAACTATAGATTGTATCTCTTCTCTCTCATGTTTCTCCATTCCTCCTCTACCTCACCTTTCTATCTATGTTCCTTCCTCTTATCAACACATCAATGAGGATTGAATAACTCTATTATATTTTGTAAGGGCATGTTAAGAGTTTAAGTGGGATAGGATATGAACATCATCAATTGTATCCCTTTGGCCATCTTATGGAAACTATTTAGATGTCCCCTTTCGATGGTACAAAACTATCCTCATAATTTGTGTATTGACAATGTCCTTATATTCTTCCTTCATCCTTCTTTTTCCCTTTTTTATTTTATAGGTACATAATTAAATTATCATCCATTCTCTTTTTGATGGATCCTCCTTCAACATCTTAGAATATCTATCAATAGAGGGAAGTGTGATATACACTTTTTTGATGTTCTAATCAATCAAGCCAGTGTGACTATAACATTGTTAAGATTCTTTTAGTATCAAGTTTTCATGCTCCTAAAGGCTAGAAAATCAAGATGATACTAAAGTTGAGTCTAGTGTTAACATCAATATCACTTGGAAAAACATCATTTCCAACATAATTTTTGGGCTTCTAAAGGCTCTCAATAATGGATCCTAATCATCCCCAAGATGACATACATTAGTATTGACACTTTTGGTAGATATTAGAGGCTTAAAATGAGTTGTTTTACCTAGTTGATGCCTAGGTGTTAGCATCACCTACATAAACATCCATAAAATCATCATCTTTAGCATTGTTTCAAGTCATAGAAAGCTTTTAATATTTATTCTTGACCATTCCCATAATGATAGATATTAACTCTAGCATCTAGACCAACTATAACTAAAATAAAAATTAAAAGTCCCATGGATGCTCCAGTGATGTCGAAGCTAGGGTCAACATTAGTGTCCAACATTACTAACAAAATGATTATGACATCTCATCCTCGGATGTCATGGCAAACATCAAATATATGTTATATTAGACATAATGAGCAAGAAGACTATATACCAAATGTCAAATATATGTAACATTTGACATTATGCGTAAAGAAAATAACAAAGAATGTGCATAAAAGAAAGAAAAGAATGCTTTATTAATATTGAATACTATATTTGGATCATGCTCTGAGAGTATTCCTTGGGGTTTTATTCATTTAGCACTACCATCATGGTTGGGCCTATAACTGGTCAGAAGGGATGGTTAGTCCACTTCATGTCTTGGTTCACTAGCTCTTGTGACTTGCCATTTCAGGCTTTGCCACTCCATGCTTGGCATGAGCTCTAAGCCCAAGCATGAATACCTTAGGTCAAACCCCTAAAGGTTACATCAATAAACATGTTTGTTATTATAATGCATTTTTTGAGTCTTAAGTACAACTACGCTTTTGAGTCTTGTTACAATAACAATAATACTTGTTTGAAGAGGCACCATCTTTATTATGCAGTAGCATCATTTGGGAATGGGGATGTTATAATGATAAAAAAAAACATGATCACTAGTAGCATTTTGGACTTGTATAATATTTTAATAGTTTATCCTCATCATAACTTAGAGGAAAGATATTAGTTTTATTAATTCTGATAGCTTTTGGAGGTTACAAATAGTAAGTTTTACCAAGGTGATGCTAGGTGATGTTGATATAGTATCACCATTCCAGTATTACCTACATAAAATTACCTTCTAAACCTAGTTTCCCCTTTTTTGGACCTCCCAAAATTATTCTACCTCAACCCCAAGATGACAAATATTAGTTTTGATAATTTCATAGATCCTAAAAGATACAAAGTAGTATGTTTCAACTTCATGAGGCTTAAGTGATATTAATGCAACATTAGTGATAAGCGGTAAGCTTTAATAAGCTTCAATAACCTAAAAGTGTAGCTTAAGTCTTCAAAATTGAACATTTAACTGAGACAATAAATAAATAGCTCTTTATTTTTACTAGAACATCATAGAGAATTACAAAGCTAGAACCTAATGAGTAGGATAGACAAGAGTTCAAGAAATTCCAATAGCACATTCACACTTAAAATGGCTATGAATCCTTATAACATGGAAGCTCAATTGGAGCTTAATCTCACTCTCTTCTCACTTCTCTTTCTCACACATCACACACTCTCATAATTCTCTTATAATCTCCTCTCACAAATGAAAGGCCTTGATGCCTATTTATAATATTTTTAGTACCTAAAATATAAATTTATGTTCGTAGTTTCAAACACAATAGATGTTCAAACCAAGAGCTACAATAATTAGAGGAGATGTCTTGCTACGATGGGAGATGTCTCTGCTTTAGAGAAGATGCCTTATCCAAGATGTAGATGTCTTTTCCAAGTTATGATAAAAAATAGGAGGCATCTATCTATTATTGGAGAAGTTTATCTTATAAACAAGACATCCTATTGTATGTAGAAACATCTTTTAGCTTTAAAGTTCCAAAATCCAGAATTCTTCCTGAAAGTTCTAATAAGTCAAATGCAACTCCAATTGTCTTCTTTTGTCCCTGAAATATGAAAAATAATACCAAAACATAAACACATAAAATATAAAGAACACATACATAATCATAGTTTATTGATATGTTACATGGGCTTAGTGATGTCCTTATTATCTCTTCCATCCTTAAAATGAAAACTTATTTTCAAGTTGTCTATACACTTTAGATAACATTAAGGCCCTACAAAGCCAAGTCCTTATTATGAATCCAAATTGCATTTTTAGGTCCCTCATCATTCCAATTCATTAAATACTCATGTATCTCTTAATTCTTTGTGCTTCTAGCTTCCATTGCTTATAGCACAACAAGTTTCCTTGACGTCTTGGATGGCTTTGAATCTTCAAGTGCACCTTTTGAGGCTCTTAAGACAATCTTCCAAGTTATATGTAAACATATTTCCATGGAAATGACTCAAATATTAAACATTAAATACACATGAAAATGAAAAATTATTAGGAATATTAAAGTCATAAGCATTATCATTCATTTTGGCCCTAATCTAAAATGGACCAATCTTCTTCAACTTAAGCTTAGAATTTTACATTTCTCAGCCTCTCCTTGTCCAAATGGAACCATACATAATTACCAATATTGAATACCATCTTCTTCTTTTCCAAGTTCTTGGTAGCAACAACTTTGTTATTGTTGGTGACCATTTGGGACTACCAATGTTGGGCCTTTGGTCTTGTGACTCAGATCATGGGAAACAAAGGTGTTCCATCAAATAGGATTTAGATGCTTGTTGGTCTTCTAGCAACACCAAGGCCCAAATACCTTCAAATGAACTCAGTGGTTATAAAACAAACTAATCATGAGTATGTATTTGCTATTGTAAATGTTGAAATAGTGGGGTTTGCGTATGAAATTGTACTTGGCTATCATAAAAATTTAGCTAACCTTGTTGAATATTGTGAGTTATTAAAGATTCCTATTTTGTCAAATCACTTAGTCTATATAGTCCCTATAGTATGCTATATGAAACACATACGATTTCACAAAAATGCTTGAGCATAATTCTGCTAATATACTTCTAATTTCCCCTCAGAGAGAAAATTCCACAAGAAAACTAGAAATAGAGCAAGATTCAAAGGATTTAGAAAGAGAAAAGAAAAGAAAGCAGATTTGTATAAATCTCAAACAGGTAAGATAAACTAAATAGGATGAAACACTTGACAATAAAGCTATTACAATTCAATCTAAATATTATGAATTGTCCAAACCCTCTTAGCCCAAGAAGAAATTTCGCAAAAGACAATCTTATTACACTACCAAAATTCCTTGTAAATAAGAAGTATAAGCTTTTGTTTCTAGTTAATAGTTGTCAAGAATTGCAAATAATAGAACTAGCAGAAAAATCTGACAATTTTAAGATTGAAATATCAAGATAATAAACTTTTAAAAAAATGAAGCTATTTCAAGCAAGTCAGAGTATCAAAGATTTTCTAGATCCTCTAGACACAAATAGGCAATTTCTACAAGACATTATTATTAAATTTTTCAAGATGCTTTTCTAAGACAACATAAGCTCTTATATGGCAAACCTAATAGAATTTTAGTATTGTGCAAAACTAGTGCTATAAGAATAATATAGAAAACCCCAAAATTAAATGCTAAGCACAATACTATCTAAACCATTAGCTAAACAATTAAGACAAAGTGAGAAAAAAAGAACTCACAGGATTAAAACAAAGCTTTTCAATTGATGAATTAGCAAGCCATATTACAATCTTCAATATCTTCTTCTTGATCTCCCATCCAATCCCCCTAACTTCTACCCTTGAAGCTTTATTTATAGTTGCTTATAGGTAGTTACAAACATCATGAAAAATCAAGGTGGGTTACAAACATTATGGGAGTTATAACCACCATATAGTTAAATGCTATAGTTGACAAGTGTGTGGTAGTTACAAGAACCATAGAGATTAAGAAGTTATAGTTGACAAATGTCCTGTTTCGTGGTTACAACATCATTGGAAATTAAAATTCGGTTGTAACCACTAATGAAAGTTACAACCACTATGATAGTTTGATAGTTAGTTATAACTACCATAATTGACAAGTGTTCAAATCACGTGGGGTTTGAACGAGTGTCCCATTAATTCCATTTCTTTTTGAATATTAATGCCTTTTTTAACTAAAGAAAGCATACTAAGTCAATGCATAATTTAGATGATCATGCGGCATGACATGGTTCTGAATAAAAGCTTTCACATCTTTTGGAAGGAGATGGATTTCTTGTGCTCTATTTCAATTTCTTCAATATATAATGTAGTCTTAGGTACTTTAGCTACTTGGGCCATGTTGAGTACATCAACATAAAACCGTTGACCAAATTCATGGTCATCGTGGGGCATACATACATTTGTATTTTTGCTTCCACGTATTACTCCAACTTTTGTAGTTTCAAACATGGAACCGGTATCCTTTGATAGGGCAGGTTTCTTTGACCGACACTTTCACACGACTGTTTTTTTGAATTTTCATCTATTGATCTAAAGTCTTCTTCGATGAACCATCCAAATATTTATCACCCCAACTACGTGGAACTCATCCATGATTAACTAACACTGGAAGCTGCACATGGCCAAGAACTATCAATATGGGCAACCAAGTACAACGGAGCGATTAAGAGTACCCATTTTCTGTTACACCAGGCACGGCCCTGGAGCATGGACCGACAAAAATCAATTTACTTTCATCATATACACCTTCACATTTCATCTTTCTGATTTCTAGGGATTTCAAATCTTTTGATTCCTTGTAGCGTCGACTGAAGAGCTGCCAAATTCCTAAACCATAGCCCTCCATGTTTAATTTTGATTGATGTGGCCAAGTATTTTCTGGAGAGCCTAAGCAATATGATAACTCGTGTTTTACAACCGCAGCCAGCTTTTACCGCTAAAAGCAACCAATTTTGTCTCTGCTGGATGGCGGCCTTCTCCTCTTCCGCATGCAGTTAACGGACTGTATCATGAGATTATAGCGACGCTTGCCGTCCAGCCACGGCTACGGCCACGGAATGATGGAAACGTTACTGTAGATACTCTTCAGAGTGGAGTTCCATCCATCGATTAAGGCTTTCTCTTGCCAGCCTGCAGAAATTTATGGAATCAGGACTCCAGTAAAACCCACGGAGCTGCCTCAGACCAATCATCCCTGAACCGGTACGGCTGCTATTTTCCAAAAAATTAGGGCATGGGTTCTGCGTATTTGGAGCACAAAACAGCAGAGTAGCAGCATTCATAGGACTCTGCTGCTGCTGCAAAGCCTGCAAGTAATTCTGATGCTGTTTCTGCCATGGCTTGCTACATTGCTGCTGCTGAGAACAGAGTCGATAACTTCTGTATCTGCTAACTGTGCAAACTCCCGTTGCACTCTGCCATCAGGTGCTGTCCCAAGTAAAACAAACTGACCACCCAGCTTTGCAACACGTGCCCATCCACAAGACCGTAACTTTCCTGACCGTGAAAATGCCATGAATCCTATACTAGAACGTAACTCAGGATCTCTGTTTTTTCGGTGCCCGGATTGCAGATGTACAGCAGCAAACATGATATGATATGAACAAAATGCAGGTGCAGATTTGTTAGAGTCATGAGCCAGGTCTCGGTGACTTCGTTGTAATGGACTGAAACTCCAAAGATTGAGTCTTGAAATAGCTGTAGCCGTTTGCGCTTGCAGAATAGTTTTTGATATGTGATTTCTTTTAGCAAATCCCTCCAAGCTCATACCTACGTATGATTGTTTCGCAGAACTCTGGCTAAACACAGGAGGCCCACATCATTGTTAAGCCTTGGTATAAGGGCAACATCATCTTCCTCCATCTGCTTCATTGCTGGAATAATTAGAAGCAATGCTACCAGCGTTTCCCCCGGGAGGCAGGTGAATAAGCATGCTTTAGACGTAACCCATATGTTGGAGGCTTGGAGCATACTTGTGATGCTTCAAGTTGGCTGTTGTGCATTCTATTGGAATACGCTTTAGGGAAATTTAACTCAGGACACATTAATCTTGTTCCATTACACCACCCATAACAAAAACTCCTTGAACCTAGATTCCTTCGACAAGAAAGCAGACTCTTTCTTCTTCCTTTCAAGAATCAACTTTTCATTTTCAAGTCACTGCTTAATCTTGCTCACCCAAACGTGCATGCTTATAATCACCAACAACATCAAGATCAAATTTTTTAATTCAAAGTTTTTCCATTGATTTTCCCATAACATTATTTGTATTTTTTCATGTTCTCTACCATTGCTTTTTGAGGTAAATAATCTAATTTCTTATTTGCTACTATTTTGGAGTCTCCAATAAGAAAATAATTTGGCAATTTAATTTTGTACCCGAACAAGGACTCAACATTATTTCATAAAGCTTGCTCCATTAAATGGCCGAAATGTTTCAAGTTATCCTTGCCCTCAAGTTTTGTCTTCACTTGCTTATGCAAGTTTTGCATGCTTTTCACAAAATTTGGGCAAACATGGGCACAATCATTAAATTTTCTCAAGTCATCTACCATCCTAGGAGCATAATCATAGTTTTTCTTAAATGAACTTTTCCCAATGCTAGAGTGACAAGAATGATTATAACTAAACTCAACACATGATAAAAGATTTTTCCATCTATTGGGTTGATCCTTACAAAGACATCGTAAAATTTTGAGCAATGATTTATTTACAACTTTAGTTTTCTCATCAATTTATGGATTCTAGGAATTAGTAAAAGAAAATTTTGTATCTAACAATTTCCATAATGACCTTCAAAGATGACTTGTAAATTTAACATTTCTATCATTTACAATATTCAATGAAACATCATGTAATCTTATAACATTTTGAAAATACAAGTGAGCCACATGAGATGCATCATTGGTTCTTTTACAAGGAATAAAATAAGCCTTTTTAGTAATTTATTAACAACAATAAAAATGTAATCATGACTGGCGTGTGTCTTGGGAATTCCAAAAATAAAATCCATAAAGATACTTTCCCATGAAAGATTAGAAATTAGCAAAGGTAAATAATGTCTAGAAATACCCTTACATCCCTTGAATTTTTGGCAAATAAGATACATTCTAACGAATTTATTTAAATCATTTTTCATACTTGGTCAATAGTATCTCTTTCTCATAAGTTCATAGGTCTTTTTCTTGTTCATGCATCTAGCCATATTACAATTATGCTTTTCATCCAAAATTCATACCCTAAAATCATACTTTGGCACACACACATTAGCCTTCTTAAAAAGGATGCCCTATTGTAGATGATAGTCTCTCCACCTCTCCACTTTACCAAGAAATGGAGCATTAAAATCTTTCCAAATCTCCTCAAAATCAACATCATGAGAGTAAAAACAAGTCAAGCTCTCAAGTCCTTTTACTTGTGCAGATGAGTGATTCACAACATGAATTCTTGCAAAAGAATTTACCCCTACATCATGTTTTCCACTTTTATATTTTAGCATAAAGTGGAATTCTTGGAACTACTTTACCCATTTTATATGCTTAACACTCAATTGCTTTTGTAAATTTAAAACTTTTAATGCCTTATGATTAGTCAATAACAAAAGTTTACTTTCCAAAAAATAATATCTCCAATGTTTATGATCTAAAGTATAGCATATAACTCTTTTTTTATATAGATACTATAATTTTTCCTTAATTCATTTAATTTTTGAAAAAAAAAATGCAATGGGTTTACCTTCTTGGAATAACACCCCTATAACTACAAGTTCACATGTATTGACCTCCACTTCAAGAAGGTTAAAAATATTTGGCATAGCCAACACTAGAGCATTGCAAATTTTTGCTTTTGAAGCTTGGAATGATTTCTCCTTTTGTTCATCCCATACAAAATCTAAATTCTTATTTTAAAAAAGCAAGCATAGGCCATGAAATAGAATTAAAGTTTCTAATAAATCTTCTATAAAAACTAGCCAAACCAAAAAAAAGTTCTTACCTCCTCCACATCTTTAGGTGAAGGCCTGATTGCCTTAATCTTTCTTGGCTCCATTTTGACTGGTTTGTTGAAACAACATGTTCTAAGTAAATAATTTTTCTCTTAGTAAAATAATATTTCTTGGAATTAATTACTAATTTAGCCTCATGTGACTTTGAACACAACAATCTCAAGTGTTACACATGTTCCTTCTCATTTAGCACTATACACAAGGATATCATAAACCAAACAATAGAACATTTTTCAATAAGATCCCTAAAAACTTTATGCATGTATTATGAATGTTGCTAGAGCATTGGTTAGTCCAAAGGGAATGAATAACCATTCATACAAATCATCCAATGTTTTAAAGGTAATTTTTCATTCATTGTCCACTCTAATACAAATTTGATAATAGGCATTCTTCAATAAAGAAATTTTAGGTAATGAAAGAATTCCTTGGTTACCTTAACTTCATAAAGACTCAGCTAATAAAATCTATATTTTTGGAAATCTTAAAAATTTCTCTATAAGTTGGAAAAATGAAGTACTATAAAAGATATCTAAAATCTAAGGTTACATTATGTTCTTTACAATCTATGAAAACCATAGTAATTCTAGTAGTGTAATCTTGAGAGATGATGATTGACATGTTGTTAAGTTTATGGTGCTAAAATTTTAACTAAATATTTTCAAAAATATTAACTTTCAAATTAATTTTTTATATCACATCAAATTATTATGTGATGGTGGAGAAATGATCTTGTCATTGGTTATCCTTCATTCTAGTAAAAATTTAGGATTTACAAAATCTACTAAATTATAATGCTAATTTTCCCAAATTGAAATAGTTATTGAAATAAAATTTTAGCTTCTTGTAGTTACATATTCTAGCTTTCTAATAACTAAAATCATTAATAAAGATTGTCAAATGAATGATATATGATAAAAATAGTAAATATACCTAATACTAACTATTTAACTTCCAAAATTGAGTAAATAATGATGAATGATGTTAATGAATTGATGATGAAATAGTCAAATTTTTGCTAAAATGATATTGATGATTTCATGATACAAATTTCCAAGATATTTCTTAGATATATATGTGTGTGTGTGTGTGTGTGTGAAAACTAGAACAAGGTTTACTATAAATAATACAATATATCCCTAATGATAAGAAAACCTTAAAAATCAAATATAAAGATAAGGATTGGAGCTAAAATAAAGTTACAACTACTCCTAAATTTAAAAATTTTCTATATTTTATTAAAATAAAATTCTATTATATAATAAAAAAAATTATTATCTTATACTCTAAAAAGCCAAGTTTCAAATCAATATTTGATAAAAGTTCATCAATGGCAAGTACAACAAGAATGTCATTCATTATAGAAATAGGGAACCTATACTTAATAATGATTCTATTAACAACCCTAAAATCTATATACATTCTCATCTCATTCATATATTTCTTTGGAACAATTACAATTGAAATAATACAAGGAGAAATGGATTCATTAATGAAGCAGTTAGAGAGTAATTTACTTACTTGTTTATGGAACTCCCTTTGATTTAGGTTCATATGGTAAGCTCTCTCATTTGGGATGGTAGCTATAGGTATGAAATCAATTTGATGTTGAATGGACCTCATTGGTGAAATCTCATTTTAAGACTCCTCTTCACTTGTTATAATTATTGACATGATGGCAAAACTATGTCTAGCTTCTTCATATGCTTGTAGATATTCTTGCTCACTTAACAAGATCAATGTAGCATTTGTGGGGAGATTTTCCTTATACTAATATGAAGTCATAAGAATCAATTCATGTATCCCATATTTCCTTGGTACTAACCAAAAATTTCTTGCATCATCAAAAGAAGCCTTGTTATTAAAATTCCAAGGTCTTTTCAAAATGGCATCAACACAATCTATTGGAAGAATGTAATAATGTACTTTATCTTTAAAGGAACCAATCTTGAAAGACTAAACACACCTATGCTTTACTTCTTAAAAATGAACTTTTGAAACCCAATGAACTTTATAGGATCTATGGTGTGGCAATGTCTTCAAGCCAAGCTTAGTAACAACATTATCAAAAAAATACATTTTCTTGGGTAACATCATTAATAAAAATGTGTATTCATTTATCACTATCAAGACATCTATCCCTAAGCCTAAAGAGCATCTTCCTCATAGGATCTTCATTGATATTTACATTTTTTATAAAAGTCCAAGAATTAATTTCAATTACATATTCTATCATAGGAGCATAATGATTACCTTCATTGAAGGACTCTTTATTTTCTAGGGTTTAGAGTTTTTTTGCTCTTGGAGACCTTTTTCTTTTCATACTTCCATTGCTTATGTTGTTTCTTATCATAATTGAAGCATTGAATTTTGGAAGCATCACAATTCCATTGATCCTTCCCTTTCCTGGAGTAGTCTTTCTTGGAATCTTGACCCTCCTTGGACCTCTTTTTCTTTTCATGTGTGTCTTCTTTAACATTTTTCTTCTCCTTGGCTTCATTCTCCCCTTTAGAAGCTTTCGAGTCCTTGCTCTTTGAAGATTTGGGACCTCTATTAAAGCCTTGAAGTTTCTTCCTAGCTTTAAAATCTAATTAAAAGGCCTCACATAATGTTTGGGACTTATATAATGTTAGCTCTTATTGGCATTTCCTCTTTGATTCTCCTTGGAAATTAGATGCTTGATCATACTCATCCTAATGAAATTTTTCTTCTATAAGGCTTTTCGAAAATTCATGTAGAAGTCTTTAACACTCTTATCACCTTACCTTAGATACTTCAATTATGGATTACCTCTTCTTTATGATGGGTCTTCTTAAATTTTTACCTAAGCATGAACTACATTAGAAACCAATATTTGATAGGAGTTCCATTACCTACAAGGTAAGCATGCCTCTCTTTCTCTTACCAAATATGTATCATATCCTCAAGTTTTGTTTTAGCATATGAAACTCTTTGGCAATCTTCTACATCTTCAAATTTAAAGCATTTGTTCAAAATATTTATCTAAGAATGAAAATATTTAGGACCCTTAATTCATTAAAAGTTTTTTCTTCTAGATGAGGCATTCTAGAGGCATGCATAAAAGTCTTTTAAAGAGTGAACTCCATTTTCTCCTTGGGATTTCTTTAAGGCTTGGAAGTAGATCCATTATTCCTTCATCTTGGAAACATCAGCCTATGGGATCTTAATCCAACAATTGGAGAATGAGGGTTTTCATCATACTTCTCATCTTCTTCAATGTCTTCATTCATAGGATAAATGTCATCTTCAAGGTCTAGCATGAATGGTTGTCTTGTTGAAGAAGCTCTTGATGAAGAAAATTCTAAGTTCACATATTGCCTAAATGCCCTTGGTTTGAAGGATTGTCTTTCTTTTATTCAAGCTTTTTCATTCTATTTATAAAAATCATGAGTACATTCTTCAACTCTTCCATGTTCTTTGCTAAGCCTTGGACTAAGTTCTTCTTGGGTATCAGGTTAAAATGGACCTAAAGGAAAATTTACATAAATATCCATAAAAAATGTAAAGGGATTAAGAGTACCCAAAACCAAAAATAGAGTACCCAAATGGATTCAAAAATTGAAATGAAAATCCAAAATGGGATTCATACAATTTCCATATATCCTAGATTAACAAGCCTAATGAGTATATAAACAATAAGAATTTCCAATGCCCAATATAATTTCTCATGTAAAATGATCAAAAGAAGGCTAATAAAATACTAGTTAAGCATGGAAAATAATATTAACGAAATTGAAAACCAAAATAAATTTGGAGATGAGTGAATTCTTTTGGATTAATTCTAGAGGATTCCTTTTCTTAAGTTAATTATCTTCAATCCTATGCTCTGAAACTAAATTTTTTGAGGAACAAGCTTCAATAATTCAAAAGTATATCTTAATTCTCTAACTTGCACATAAATTGAGAAAATAAAGAAGCAACTATTTGTTCTTACTAGAACATGATAGAGAATTACATAGTTGAAAGCTAATACTTAGGATAGAAAAGAGCTTAAGCAATCCCAACAACACATTCGTACTCAAAATGGATATGAGGACTTACAACATGTAAGCTTAATTAGAGATCAATCTCACTATCTTTTTACTTCTTTCTCACACACATCACACATTCTCTCATTTCTCTTAGACTTTTCCAAATGAAAGGCATTGATGCCTATTTATAGTTTTTTTGGTGCCCAAGATACAAATGTACATTTATTATTTTAAGCATAGGATATATCTTTGACATGTGGGAGAGATCCTAATAGAGAGCTACAATAGTTAAAGGAGATGTCTTGTTGCTATGAGAGACATCTCTACCTCAAAGTAAACATATTCTCCAAGATGTAAATGTTTCTTCCGAGTTGCTACTAAACATAGGAGACATCTATATCTCTCAAGAGACGTTTATACTTCATGGGAGATGTCTATCTTCTAGAAGAGACATCTTTTCTTATAAGGAGATGCCTTCTAGGGTAGAACTACCAAAATAAAGACTTCTTAAAAGTTCCAATAAGACAAATTCAACTCCAATTGTCTTTCCTTGTTCTTGAAACCTGGAAAATAATTAAAAACATAAAACATATCTAAACTACAAAGAACACACATAAAATCATAGTTTATTGAGGATGTTACATGAGTTGGGTAATGTGCTCATTCAGCATCATCATCTACTATCATTACTTGTGCTTCATTATGTAAAAACTTAATTTCAGATGACATTTTTTTCCCTATGTAACCTATCTTAGTGATGTTTGCATTATTTTAGACATTAAAGGTAATTTGGAGCATCAATTCATGATAATTCTAGCTTTCTCTTAGCCTTCTGGTGGGGGCGGCCTGGGGGAAACTTTATTTTTTATTTAATAAAGCATTTTCATTTCTTAGAAAAACTAAACCCTTGCATAGATATTAATCTATCATATATTATTTGTTCCACATTTTCAAACTATTTTAGTGATATTTATATTTTAACCATATAGCTAATTTTTATTGAATATATCATTAAGTTCATCATTCTTTATCAATTTCTTTAACTATTTCTAGATTATGGATGGTAGGTTAAGTTTACGTTTGATTGAAGGTTCATGCCCCTTTATTTCATAATTGTGAATTTATCAAGGGTTATAGAATTTTAAATACTATGTATGGTCATGGATCATATGCTATGTGATTCATTGAGATATTCATAAATATTTATGATTTATGTATTTGCATATTTTATTTTGGTTTTTATGGTGTAAAATGGCCAAGTCATGATAGGTGATGTGACATATTATAACCTAATATTAGTGTCACTACATCGCATGCCTATGTCACTAAGTTTGACTCAACCTAAAACTTGAACTTTCAAACATATAAAATAAAAGTCTAATGATGTATCCTAGAGCCTAAATTAAACATTAAAATTCCCAATGAATATGCTAAAACATCAATAAGTTAACTTATTCTTAGCCTTTCAAGTCCCAAATCTCCTTAATCACATCCAAGTTAAATCCTCTGTAATAAATTATTTGCAAGTATGTAACATTGATGTAGTGTTAGCATCACCTATAGAGAATTAGAAAATTTTCTCTTTCTTTTTTCTGTAGCCACTTAAGTGATATTGACATAATGTTTGTGAAGTGGAAGTAAGTTTGCTGCATTGATGAGCATGCATGACATAGCCTCATTAATGCTTATGCATCAATGTAGCTTGAGATGAATTAACATGATCTTGGACTTACCTATATAAATGTGCAAACCACCAAAATTTGTGACACCTTGGATCATAGTAGTAGTTGAACTCTTGTAGTTTCTTTCTATAGGAATTAGCCAAATTTTGCCCTGAGTGCCCATGACATGGATAGAATTGATTGAATGAATTTTTTTTAAGTGCATGGTGTGCCTAGATAATTTAACATTTTCATAACAAAATCAAGATAATTCTCTCCATTGTAACACTTCAAATAGTTTTAATTTATTTTTAGCAATTTAATTTATGATGCATTTTACTTTCCAATGCTTAGATAATTAATATTTTATTTCATAATTGCATAAGTATGACCACTATGAATGTAAAATATTAACATTTAGTAATTCTAGTGATGAATCATGTTTTAATATGCTTTGATATTGGATACATGATCTCAGAGCCTTGATATTGGATACCTAATATTGGAGCCCAATATGCGATGTCAAATATCCGATATTGAGGGGTATATGCGGGCCTATAAATATAGCACTTGCGCACATGAATTTTAGTTAGTTTTTTTCATAGCATAGCAAAGCTCTTGTAGTTTGTTTTCTCTAGAGTTAGAATATTTCTAAGTGCCCATAGTAGAAGCCTAAGTGTGGACAGATCTTTATTCAAGCATTGATGTACCTAAGTATAGCAGTGTGACAAAAATAAAGACAAGCCCTTTTGATAATATTTGCAACACTAAGAATAGATTAATGTTTCTTTTAATTCATTTAATATTCATGCACTTTGCCTTAATGAATTTTAATTAAGTAATTAATTTCTAGTTGTTAATGAAGACAAGCACAACCACTTCAAGCATATGTGTAGCACTTGGTAACCTAGAAATACTTAACATTTGGTAACCCATTAGTGCTATACGCATTCAAGATGTGTTCAGAGAGTGGGAATGGGCACTTTTGTTAGGCTAGCTAGATAGTAGAACAATTAGATATTAAATTTCTCTATCTTTCATTCTTGTTCTAGGCAATTAAACTTATAAAATATAAAATGATAAAAATCATATACATCAGTTGCACTTAACCATATACTTGTACCTCATAAGTGGAACTAAGAAGACAATGATTATCCTGATTAGATTTCACATCTTAGAATCAATGTAATTAATAGTTTAAGGTATCTGAAATTCGATCAGGTCATGCGTGAATGCTTGTGATTCGTATGGTTGGGTGTAGGGGTACCTTGCCACTCATCATTGATGCCATTCCTGGGAACCTTTTAATTATTATGTGTGTTATCTAGGACTTAGTGAAAAATTATTCAAATCATTAAAACAAACCTTTGAGTCATATCATACTTTAAAATAACTACAACAATTTTAAAGAGCACATTGCATTTTTATTTTTTCTAACATAAGATGTCTTCTTCTCATAGGAGTGATTCTTTGCCCAAGTCTAACGGAGTTCATCAATAGGTGCCCTAATAGTATAGAGTGGTATATGCTCATCCTGATAAGTATGTACCCAATTTCACCTTCATCTTACACTAGGATGAATAGTTGCGATGGTGTGACATGGAGGAAAACATTATGTTGCCACTAGATTGATCCATTCCTATGATGCTCCAACAAACTCTTGTACATTTGGGCCTCTAAGGACTTCATGCTGATTTTGTTATCTAAGATAGTGATGCCAAGGAGTTTCATCCCACTAAGGCACAACATCTCAAGGATTGCCAGCTAGAACAATACTATGAATTTACAAAAGGGAAGTGGTTCAATAATTCTCCATTCCTGCTATACCAAAAGGATGGTGGAGAACCCTTCTTTGGGGGTTTTGCATTCAATGAAATTTCTCTCTTTAACTTCATTGAAGGAGGTCAAAACTAGAACCTACAATCCATGATCCACAGTCTTGGTTCTAGCAAGAATGGATCTAATGACAAATGAGGATCCAAAGAGAAGAGTTAGGGTAGGGATATGGACAAGAAACAAGATCATGATCATGCTCGTGACCACCAAAGAGGGGGTAGCAGACACTATGATGGTGCTTGTCTACCTTCCTCTTTACCTTCATCATCATCATCTTCTTTTTTTGGCTTGGATCACAAAAGCAAGGGGTGTGACTGTGATGGAGGTGATAGATGGGACCAAGATAATCAAAGGAACCATCAAGCAAGTTAAGATCAAGGGCATGGGCATTTAAGAGAGACTCGTCACCATGAATGTAGTAGAGGGCATCATAGGCACTAAAATCATGGCCTTGATGAGCCTTTGCTTACTAACTAAAGTATGCTTAACATCACAAAGGTAGTGAGAATCCCTACAAGGCACACTAAGGATAGTCAGATCAAGAGGTTAGACATGAATAATTTTCCTTAACTCAAAAGGGAATATAAATTAGATTCACAGAACCATCTCCAAGCTTTTCAAGATGCATGTGCCTTGCAACATATAGAGAATGAGTGGAAAAAAATTAACTTGTTCCCCAAGACACTCATTAAAGAAGTAGAGAATTGGTATTGATCCTTAGAACCAAAATCTATCAAACAATGGAGTACAATGATTGAATTGTTGAATAACAAATATCAAACATACTCTTGAGTGTCTAACTTGAGAAACTAGATCCAAGGATGGAAAGAAGGAGCACATGAACCCTTGGATGCTACCATTAGTTGATATTATTCCCTATTGCATAGATGTCCTAGCCATGGTTATTCTCAATTAGACCAACTTCATCACATCATAGATGAGCTTTGATTAGAAATGAGGAGAACTCTTGGCATCTATGCCCAAGGGAAATTATCAGAATTAAGCACCCATCAAATCTAAAGTTTGATTAAGGAGGTAGCTAAAGAGAAAGTAGAATTAAGAAAGTGAGAAAGTGAAAAAGAGTACAATTGCAATCCTTCCATTCATAAGAGGAAGGTTTGATTTTGTGATAGTGAGAAAGAATCATCACTTGATGAGGTGATGAATTGGAAAACCTTGCTATTCAAAAATTTCAATATGAAATTATGGCCAAGGTTAATTAGTTATGGGACTCCATGGATAGTAGATTTCAAGCTATCCTCAAAATTGCTAAAGAATCCAAAGAACAAAGTAGTGGTCATGAGTGTAGGAGGTGCAAGGAAGCTGAACGTGCTAATCAAAGAGGTAACGGAAAGATTGCTGCAATAGAGAAAGTTGCAGGAAGTGACTCAGATGATGATGGTGGGTGTTACATCTACCATTATGAACATCCTAGAAAAGGATGTTGTCCTATTGTGTTGCACTCACAGGAGTCTAGGGTGTATGCTTTGAATCCATGCCTAACATAAAGGGAAACACCTAGAAGATTACCTTATCCTCAAGGAAATTCTAAGTAGTTCCACTAGCAACAACAATATTATCCAAGTGGAACTCCATCAAAACTATATGAGTAGTATCAATAGTGGTAGCAACCATACTTGTGGGTACTAACACCACCAAGGTAGTAATACCCCTACAAAAAACCTGATCCATATAGGTATTATGTTTAGCAACCCTTGTGTCTATGCGAGTATTTTAGTCACATTTCTACTTTTCAATCTCACTACCAACCTCTCAATTATTATTAGACTCATCCTCCACATGTAAGGAGAGATACCACCTTTTATCCTTATCCTCCTCCTGTTCCTACACATCTTCCTCCATCTTTAACATAGTTACCACCTAATCCATTTATTCAAGATGAAGTCCTAGCTCAACTACTACAACATAATGCTACCAAGGCCATTAACCTACAATTGGTTTATCAACCGAGTGGTTCAAACACTTGATCAAAGAAAAAACCTTTCTTCTAACCACCACAATCCACCTAAGCCCTCAAATACACATGTAGTTGGCCACCCTGTTCTCCTTCTCCCTCTATACCAAATTCCTTTGACTCCCCTTAAAATCTAATACTACCTAGGATCCATTCTATTATGCTTACTCATGTTGTATCTAATTATATCTATGTTTGCAACCTTCCTAGGAAATTAGGGGACCTTGGAATTTGCAAATTGTTAGAAATGAACCATGCAAAGATCTTCTTGATTTAGGTTCTGGTGTCAACTTGATTATTCATGAGATGTATACTACATGAAACCTACCACCTCTTAAGAAGAGTAATATCATATTAGAATTGGTAGACTAGTCCATCACTATTCCATTGGGCCTAGTAGAAGACATTATGACCATTGTCTATGGGTGGTCTAATCTTGCTAATTTCCTCATAATCAAGGTGGAGAACTACAAAGGGGACTTCTTAATTATCATGGGAAGGGCATGGCTAAGGACCATTGATACAAAAATGGGCATCAAAGATCTTTCCCCAAAAATATCTAAAGAAAATGCATTCAAGAAGATCAAGAAGAAGCGAGTTCCATGCATCACGTACAATGATATAGGGTGCAACTGGGCACAAAAACTCTAGTTTCTTAAATGTACACCCATCTTTGGATACAAGTAGTGTGCATTAGAAGTAGATATTCAAAGTTTTTTGTATGAAATATCCAAAAAACAAGAGGACACCCAATGATTGACCATTAATCCTAAAAATAGCACAATTTGCATGGAACTGATTGAAAGCATGAAGTGAGCATATGTTGCTAGCATGGATGAATTAGAGCAAGTTCATCACCAACTCTCAAATAATCCAAATGATGATACCTAATGGGGAGAGTTGGAAATCCTTGAAAATATCAAACAAAAGCCCCTTGAATTAAAAACTCTACATGCCAGCATGGAATATGTGTTCTTAAAAAATGGGAAGCTGATAATAATCAATGAAAATCTTGTTTCAAAATAAAAATAGATGCTATTAAAAGTAGTTGAAAAATGATAAATAGCCTTTGCTTAGTTAGATCCTAAACTCATAGGAATTAATCCTAGGATATGACAACATTGCATCTACACTAACCTAGTTGTGAAGCCAAAGAGGCAGCCATAGAGGTGATTAAAACTAAAGTAGATTATCAAGGAGGAAATCAACCAACTCCTCAAGGTGTAGATAATGAGTGGGTTAGACCACTCATGATTGTGCCAAAGAAAAGTAGCAATTGGTGGATCTGCATCAATTTTTGGCTACTAAATATGGCAACATTCAAGGACCACTTTCTGTTGTCATTCGTTAATCAACTGTTAAACACAATATCTGGGCATTGCTACTATAGTTTTCTAGATGGTTATAGTGGCTATAACCAAATCCAGATAGCACCAAAGGACTAGGCCAAAATAATGTTCATGAGTTCTTAGGGGACTTTTTGCATATCATAAGATGCCTTTTTTCTATGTGATGCCCCTACTATATTCCAATGCTTGGTCTTATGCATTTTAATAACAAATTAGTAGTGGTATGGAAGCCTTCATGGATGACTTCTCCACCTATGGAGTTACATTTGAGTAAGTGCTAGACCACTTAGAGTAAGTAATAAAAAGATATGTTGAAATAAACTTGCATCTTAATTGGTAAAAGAGTCATCTGATGGTCCAGGAGGGCATTGTATTGAGGCATTGAATCTCACAAGTAGGAATTGAGGTAGAACATGAAAAAATAAAGGTCATCCAAGGAACTACCCACCAACTAGAAATCATCAAAGATGTTTGATCATTTCTTAGACACACTGGCTACTACTGGCAATTTATAGAGAAATTTCCTAAGATTGCAAAACCATTAGTTGAGCTGACAATGAAAGATGCTCCATTTTTCTAGACCAATGAATGTGAAGAAATTTGTAGAAAATCCAATTCTATAGGCACTCAATTGGTCTAGACCCTTTCATGTCATGATAGATGTATCAAATAATACCTTGGAAGTTGTACTTACATAAATGGATGACAAGAAATGTCCATACTACATCCACTATGTAAGCCAAAGCATTGTGGGTGCACAACTGAACTACACCACTCTAGAAAAAGAATTGATGGACATGGTGTCCACTCTAGAGAAATTCAGGCATTACATGCTTGGATACAAGGTGTTTGTACATACAGATCATAATGATATCTACTTCCTAATGAACAAGCCAATGGTAAGCCCTTGTATCATACGGTGGTTGGTGATCTTACAAGAATTCAATCTTACGATGGTAGATCAAAAGGAAACTGAGAATGTGGTTGCTAATCACTTTTCTTGGTTATGATGGGAAATAAAAGAGGATAAAAGCCCATTATTTGAGTTATTTCCTAATGAACTCCTCTTTTCCAGGACTATAACTAAATAATTACCAAATGAGCCTAAATAGTATGATGGCATTCTAACCTGTTATCTCACTCAAGAGATGCCATAAGTATTAGACCATTGAAAGAAATAATAATTTATTCACCAAGAAAAACACTTCATGGAGATTAATGGAAATCTCTACAAGGTGTGCACTGATGGCCTTGTTTGATGGTGTTTCCCTAATACTAATCAACTATGCATTCTCCAGGATGCTCATGAGGGTCCTTGTGGAGGCCACTATGTTGGGAGACACATGGCCATTAAAATCTTGATGGTAGGATACTATTGGCCAAAAATCTTTAGGGATACTTACCAATATGTCCACTCTTGTGAATGATGCTAATGAGATGGTGGAATGAGTGCTCTAATGGAGGGACGTCAATAATGGATTCAACCATTAGAACCATTCGACATATGAGGCATTGATTTCATGGGTCCCATCATGCTCATGTTAAATGGAAAGGCATACATCATAGTTGTTGTTGACAATTGTACAAAATGTGTAGAAGTAGTTGTTGTCACTGATTGTACATCTTCTATGGCTACTCAATTTGTATAACAAAATGTTGTAAATAGGTTTGGTATGCCATGTGCATTAATTTCTGATAATGGAACTTACTTTACAACTACTACTTTTTGGAAGCTTATACAATTCTTGGGGGTTGAACATAAACTTACAACACCTTACCACCCCCAAGCCAATGGTAAAGCTAAGGTTACAAATTAGGAAATCACAAAGATTCTAACAAGAACTGTCAGCAAATATAAGAAAGACTGAAGAATAAAACTCAATGATGCCCTTTGGGCCTACTACTCAACATGGAAACTTCCTATAGGCTATTCTTCCTATGAGATAGTGTACAAAAAATTACTAACACTTCTTATTCAATCTAAGCTCCATACATTTTTAACAGCCTGTGATCTCGACCTTGAATTAAGTCTAGAACAAAAATAAATATTAATTAATCTCAAATTTCTAGACAAAAATTTATTGATAGCCCCATCGTCTAACAAGTTGCATAAGGAATTCAACAAAAAGCACCATGACCTTAGAATTAGGAATGTCAAACTTCAACCAGGAGATAAGGTTCTCTACTAAAACCCCACATACATACCTCAACAAACTAAGTTCCAAATGTTGTGGGAATGACCTTACATCATTTACAAAACTTTTTCTTCTAGGGCCATGATGATCTATAAACTTGAGATCCTAGACAAAAAGCAATTGATCAACATACAATAAGTCAAACCTTTCCATTAGTCTACACTAGCTAATGCAACAAATGCCTCATCAAATGGACAACCACAGTCAATATTTTGGATCTCCTTCTTTCAGCTTAGTTGTGGGAGAGATGGCCATCCATGCTAACTATATAAGCAGCTCCTTAGTTTTTCCTCTCTTTTTTTACATGTTTTTTTTACACCTTGTTATTCGTACAATGTTTTTTTTAGAACTTTTTGTTTTCTACATTATTAATTTTTCAAATTTTTGTTTTGTAACATCATTAGTGCATTTTATTTTTATTAAATATTTTACAATTTTTTGTATATTTCCCTTTATTTGGTGTGATTTTCTTATTGTGCTTTAATAATAATGTGCCTTATTACCAATTGGGTACAATGTGATTTGATTAATTTGGGCCTATGTTATTTGATTATTTAATTGTTAGTGTTTGGATTCTAGCTTTGAATTTTGTTACTGATAACAAGGACATGGTTTCTTTTTCATGAAACAGGTAGTGAGTCCAAAACATTCATCCATCCATAAACTCTATGGTTTTCCTTATTTTGGAAGTATGAAATTTTTTTTCATTAATAAAACTTTAACAAACTTATGGCCTTAGTAGTTTTTGGATTTGGAAAGGATTCAAAGGTTTGAATAGGGTGTGATTTTAAGGGGATTTGGTAATCTTTGTACCTTTCTACTTACTTGGGTTCATGTGTGTTTTCATGGATTTCTTATCATTCTATGTTGACCAATAACAAGGAGTTGAATAAGCCTTTACATGGTGTGGTAAAAAAAGGGGGGCGGGGGGTGGGTGAGAATTCAAAGCATATCCTTTACAAAAATGGACTACAAGCACTGGTTATGGGACTAGAAAGACATGTTACCCATGCTTGAAGGTCCCCTCTAACTAAGGCCCTTCCTCACTTTCTACTTCTCTTTTCTTCTCTAATAAGGAACAATGGTTGTTTTGTGGAAGCACTCTTGTATCTCAGGGGGCTAGACTAGTCTTAGAATAGTTATGCAAAGTCACTGAATGTGATAGGTTTTGGTTTGGACTAAGGATGGATTTTATGAGGTCATTTAACCACAAAATTCACAAGGGACTTTAGGTAACCTTAATCAAGAACTCCATTCCATTCTCTTTTTGATCCATTAATGCTTTTCATGTCTTACCTCACTACCAGTTTCATGTTCTTATTTTATGTCTTGGTTCAATGTGTCAAATTTCCTAGGTAGTTTCTTCTAGGTTTTTATATTTAACTTTTTGTAATTAGTAATCATCCATGGGGTCCACGGACTTCTCAATTTAAAGTTATGAAAGGGAAATAAAAGGCTTGTACCTTCTTTGGGAAGGATCCACTTGCATATCTTTTGGTTGGGTTGGTTAAGTTCCTTATTCTTAGACATTCTCACAATCAAATCCTTTTGCATACCCCATCAATGATATCCAACTGTGCAGATCTTCAAAATGGTTTTTTTAGTAAAATCCTCTTTTTATTATTGTGAATTCTTAAACCCTCTTCTAGCATTTCATTGCATTTGAACTTTTCAAGCCTTAATGGACTACATATTCATTTTCCCCTTTTGTCAGTCTTCCTGCTAACACTACTAAAGAAATCAATCCACCATAATCACAACCTAGCCAAGTGTAACCATTGATGATACAAGGTACTTACAAGCTATATGTTATACATTGCATACTAATCTATGATTTTTTTTGTGATTGCAATGGGAAGCGTGGACTAGAAGTGGGACTGTCTTCACTAAGGATGATGCAGTAGTACCATATGATGAGGATCATTCATGATCATTAGATCTTCTTCCTCACTCTTTAGCTACAAGAGTAGTTGGATGTTAGTTTTGTCCAAGGTGTTCACTTCTCTTGTCATGAACACCCAATTTTGTAAACAATTGTAACTCCATACACTTAGGCACTTAGAATTTGTTTGTTCCATTTGAGTCAAGTTTGCATATCAGTTAATAATCCCATACTTACCCAATATTTTGTAAGGAACTTGTTCCTCTTCTTGTTCACTTGAGGACAAATTTTCATTTAGTTGTGGGGCTATGATGAATCATGTTTTGATATGTTCTAATATTGGATACATGATATTGGAGCCCCGATATTAGATATCTGATATTAGAGCCCAAGATGCGATGTCAAATATCTAGTATCGCAGGGTATATGCCAATCTATAAATATAGTACTTGGGCACATGATTTTCAATTAGTTTTTATCATAACATAGTGAAGCTCTTACAGTTTATTTTCTCTAGAGTTAGAATATTTTTGAGTGCCCATAGTAGGAGTTTGAGTGTGTATAGATCTTTGTTCAAGCATTGATGTACTTGAGCACAATAGTGTGATGGAAATAAAGATGAGCCCTTTTGATAATCCTTGCAACACTAAGAATAGATTAATGTTTCTTTTAATGCATTTAATATTCATGCACTTTACCTTAATAAATTTTAATTAAGAAGTTAATTTCTAGTTGTTAATGAGCATAAGCATAACTACTTAGAGCATATGTGTAGCACTTGGTAACCTAGAAATGCTTAACATTTGGTAACCCAACAATGCTAAATGCATTTAGGATGTGTCTAGAGAGTGGGAACAGGTACTTGTGTTAGGCTAGCTAGATAATAGATTAATTAGATATTAAATTTCTCTACCTTTCATTTTTTTTATGTGATTAAACTTATAAAATATGAAATGATAAAAATCATATACCTTAGTTGCACTTAATCATATACTTGTACCTCATGAGTGGAACTAAGAAGATAATGATCATCTTGATTAGATTTCACATCTTAGAACCAATGTACTTAAGAACTTAAGGTCTACAAAATTTGACTGGATCACATGTGAATGCTTGTGATTCGTATGGTTGGGCATAGGGGTACCTTACCACTCATTATCTAGTAATGGATAATTGGTATATCCAATAGTAACCATTTGATAACCAAACAATGTTAGTATAAGTTCAAGATGTAAATAGAGAGTGGGAATAGATGCTTCATGCTTAGGCTAGTTTAGATTACTTTTAGTTTCATAGTTAGAAATTAATATTTTAATAATTTTGTTATCCTAAATATGTTAATCATAAAAAATCATAAAAATAAAAACATGTTATGCATTGATCACACTTAATCATACCCATTGAGATACACAAGGGGTGATCACGAAGACGACTAATAATATTACAATTATTTATCTAAGATAATGTTAGCTTAAAGTTCCATAACATTTGAATATATTGCATGTATACACTTGTGATCTATATGGTTGGCCATAAGGAACTCTTATCATTCATCATTAGCTCAGTTGCGAGAAAATGCTATATGCTAAGTATTATGGATAATTAAATCATATAAAGATCATTGTAGCAACAAAATGAATCATTGTCAAAATAATAATGATATTTATTCTTGACACATTGCAAGAGTAAACTAGAAGATGTCTTCTTATTATAGGGTTGAGTTTCGACCTATAGATGATTCTTTAAAACATCATGATGAAACTAGAAAAAAGCTAAATGAAGTTCCCTAATAATCCAAAATAGTCTACACTCATCCAAATTCATATTATATAGGCTCAACTTTTATCATTCACCAAGATGAGAAATTGGAGTCTAAATACCTAGAGGACAATATTCTATTACCTCTTGATCATACCATTTCATAAATTTTCATGGTAGAAGTGACTACGCTGGGGCTCAAAGCAATAACCCTAGAGTACTAAGTGATGGATAATATCTGTAGAGTTTATCAACCTATGGAGGCTTAACTTTGAAAATATAAACTAATGAAGACTCACCATGTGAACTCCAAGGACAAAAGGATTTTGATAATACAAACATTTTAGTTAGAAAACAAGCATACTAAATATTCATTAAGACAATCTAAACACGAACGTTCTTGTTTCTTAAATGAAGATAACATGATCCATCATTGATTACATTCAACCTTGGTAAGAAACCAAGATAAGGGAAGAGATAGATCCAAAACTAAGGGCGCCTCAAGACCAAGGTTGTTTAGTCACTAAACAAGAGGACAATAAAGAGACTAGAGAAGAAAAGGAAGCTTGCATAACTATTCTAGCTCTTAATTCTTATCTTCTTCCTAATTATGAAGCTTTAACGAAGGATAATGTAATAAATATTAGAGGGAAAATGATCATATATAAGATGGAGATGATAGAAAATACTATCCTAAAGATGGGAGAAGAAAACATAAAAGAGATTAAGATGAAGAGGGACATCATCAAGAAAGAAGGTGTTGTAGGTCACACGATAAGAAACATGACAATGATAGGGCACATGATGAATGAGAAGCCTATGATAAATTATTTCTTGCTACAAGAAAAATGATCAATATTTGTAAGATAGTTCATATCCCCATTAGAAATTAGAGGGATAGAAGAATCAAAAAACTTAATATGATCAATATTCCTAAGCTTGATGGAGGCTATAATGATAATGCATAGAAACATCTATAAGCCTTCCTTGATGCCTACATCTTTTAGAACATAAAAAATGATTAGCTAAAGCTTAAATTATTCCATAAGATACTTATATAGGAGGTTAAAAGTTGATATTTGTCATTAGAACTAGAATCTATTTGCAAATGAAATATGATACTAGAGTTGTTTAATGATAAGTATAAAATGTACTCCAAGGTTTCAAACTTGAGGAAATAGATTCAAAGGTAAAAAGAAAAGGTAACCATGACTCCCTTGATGTAGTATTTTAAAGATACTATTATTTGCTACATTGGTGCACAGGCCACACTTTCTCTCAATAGGAGTAGCTTCACCATATCATAGATGGCCTAAGAAATAAGACTAGAGAGACTCTTGGGATATATGCTCAAGGAATTTTTCTAAAATAAGGACTCATTGGAGCTAAAGTATTATTAAATAGGTGGGATAGGAAGAAGGAGAGTTAAAGAAAAGAGAAAGTATGGAGGAATAAAATAGAAACTCCTTCATTTGCAAAATGACAGTTTGTCTCTCTAACCCAAAGGAGGAAGCATCATTAGAAGAGGTAAGGTAGGGAAAGATTGTTGCACCCAAAAAATTTGATCATTGGAAAACTAAGTGTCACGTCCTCATTCCCAAATGATGCTATTGACTAATGAAGATGGTGTCTCTTCATAATAAGTGTTATTGTTATATTAATAAGACCTGAAAGGGTAGTTGTAATTAAGACCCGAAAGGGCATTTTGTAATAATGGATGTGTCTCTTAAGGTAATCTTTGGGGGTTTGGCCTAAGGCATTATAGCTAGGGTTAGAGGTCATGCCTACATGGAGTGGTGGAGCCAGTATAGGCAAGTCATGGGAAGCTAGGTGAAGAGGGATAAGAAGTGGATTGGCCATCCCTTCTAGCTAGGTTATAGGCCTAACCATGGTGGAAATGCTAGGTTACCTCTAAGGGATAGATGCTAAAGGAAGAAAACCCCAAGGAACACTCTCGAAATATGATCCAGATATGCTATTCCATATCAATAAAGCATCATTTTATTTCTCTTTCTGCATTTTTCCTATTATTTCCTTTATACATAATTTCAAATATCACTTATATTTCACATTTGATATATTTTCCTTGTACACATAATGTTTGATATATAATATATTTGACATTTTCCATGACATCCGGGGATGAGTTGTCACAATTGGTATTGGAGAAAATCATGACCCAAGGGCCATTTAGAACCATGGGCCAACTACAACACGAACTTGATGATGAATCTTGAAACCAAAACATAAGGAAATCCATTGATCATCATTGGATGTAGCATGTGTCTATGATGTAAGTTAGAATATACCTTTCCATTAATTTCACAAACAAGGGGGATCAAGTATTTAGATCTTAGCAACCAAAAAAATTATTTCATGGATATCATTAAATGATGAAGATTTGATCACACCTCATCAAGATTCATCAATTACAAGAGATGTTGGTAAGATAATAATATACCAGTCTAGGTAACTCTTACCCATATTAATACTATAAGTATTAATTCATTAGGGTCATTATGAAATTTCTATCCAAAAAGTTAGTAACCATGACCTGAATTAATCTTGTTTTGTTGAAATTCACTATCCAAGTAATTTAGAAGATTCCAAGTTATCATATGTCAACCTAGAAATGTTAGTTCAAAAAAATAATAATTTATATGAAAAAATAAAAAAAATTACATGCCATGCTAGCCCTACAGGGGCTACGTAGGCCTAGCAAGAGTCACACAGGCCTTACAGGCCGCAGAAGCCCTACAAGGGTTGCACGACCCCTGTTCTTGCCATCATCATCCATGGGCCACTACCATGAGATTGCGGCTTCATTGCTTCACCTACCACACCACTGCAAAATCGTACCATGTCACTACCATGCACTATCAATCCACCCTATCATCTGCCATGTGCCATGCTGCCTGCCTCGCTCCCTACCAATCCTCCCCACTGCAGTGCGTTGGCTACCACAATGCTCTAACTTGTTGCTGCTAGACATATTGTTGTTGCCTAAACTGATACCATTGCTACCTCATGAATGTTGCTACACTCTCCACCTCATGACCTCTAGCACATGTACCCCTGCAATCACTGCCATGGAGCACTAACATTGTTATGCCCTGGATCACGCTTTGTCACCTATTGCAGAAATTTGCACCTGCAGTCTGTAGAAATCCTCACCATGTTTTTTGTAGCTCCCATTGACTATGCCACTACTACCTATTGACACCACCGAAACTCTCCTCTGGCACCATTGAAAACCATCTCTAGCATCACCAAAAATAACCTTCAACACCATCGAAAATTGCCTCTAACATTGCCAAAAACTTCCTTTAGCACTGTTGAAAATGGCCTCCAACACCACCAACAACTACCTTCAACTTTATTGAAACTTTCCTTCAACACCATTGAAAACTACCTCTAGCACTATCAAAAATCACCTTTAGCACCACCAAAAACCACCTTTGCAAACACCACCAAAAACTACAGGTTGCAGCAGTGAACTGAACATCACCTATGATCATCCCCTAGACACGCCTAGCTTGGTTGCTGACATCGTCCAACAGACATTGAGGCCATTGCCAACATGTCACCATGCCATTGCTGCCATTGGAACAAAATCAAAAATTATCTATTATATGACTAAAAATTTTCAATTATCTATCAACTGATGAAAAAATTTGAAATTCTTGTCAATTAACAAAAAATTTAATTTTTCATTGTTAAACCGTTTAAATTAGGAACATGCAAAAATAATTTTCAAAATTGAATTTGGTTCCCTAGTAACCACAAGAATAAAAATTTCTATAATTAAGAATACTTTCCCTAGAGTAGAACTGGGATGGGTGACCTCTTGGGAAGTCATTTTTTGCACCAAATATTTTAGACTCTAGAAGCCATACTTTTTGATTTTGAAATCCTTTTTTGGCAAATGAAAAATCATTTCCTATAGATTTTAACCTTCTAAACCAATGGTGGAGTCAGATTTATCCCAAGGAACCCAAAAAATTAGTTTTTTCTCCTTCCCCAATATAGTGCCTCAAGATCCTCAAAAATTTAATTTTGGCATCACTCAAACATACAATGTCCATTTTAAACATATGAGTAGTAATTTCCAACATTTTTGAACCTTCTAAACTCATGATGAGGTTAGATTTATCATCTGGGCATCCAATAATTTGCTAATATCATAAATTCAACCTTTTCAACTTTAATATTTAGTGCATAACTCCTATAGATGGTCTTAAGATTAGTATGGAATGTTAGTAATTATTACATTGTTGAAGTCAGTTTTCTTAAGAGGGGTAGAAAGTCTATTAAGAACTAATAATATAGTATATTACTAAAATTATATGATGTCATTAAATATTATTAAAATCAGATAATGTAATTATAAAATTAGATTAGATGAAGAATTAGTTGCTGTATCAATATCAATTGATGAATCAGTCAAGGTATTAGTTAAAGATCAATTGATGTATTAGTTGGAGAATTAGTTGAAGGAATAGAACAATCTTCAACCATCAAGAAAAGGGTATATTAGTCCATCCTGAAATTAAAAGAAATGGCAAAATAACATGAAGACTCAAAATCTCCTTTCAACAAGGAGTATGATACTCATGAAGAGAAATGATCTAGACAAGAATCCAAGAATAGGAATATAAGTTGCAACATACAATATGCTTGCAAGATTCCTAGTGAGTGAGAAACAATATCCACTATGTCCATCATGGGCCTTGGATTAGCATGAATATCGATCTCCACACATCTTACCATAGTTAAAAGATTTGGATGCTAATAGTTTATGCTTACAAGAAGTCTTTCCATGGGAATTTCTATATCAATTCTAACCAAACTTGGGAAAGATGGGATATAGAGGTATTTATAAGCAAAAATGTTCTTGTGGAAGTTCTTATTTTAAGTCGTACAAATAAGAAAATTTCAAAAATCATAACATGGATGATTGTGCAATATTTTATAAAGAAGCCAAGTTTGAATTAGTACAAAGATTTGAATGGAGTTTAGAAAATATGATTTTGAAATTCCAAAACTTCAAGTTATGGAAAAAAAAAGAATAGTTAAGATTTTGGAAAAATCACATAGCCTTGCCAGTAATTCTAAAAGATCATCTATTAGGAAGATGTGTATGTGTGGTTAACACACATTTAATGGCCAAACCAACATGTTCTAATGTTAGACTATGTCAAGAAAATAGAAGAAAGTTTGAAGAATAAGTTAAGTTATACTAATCTAGTTCAATTTGTTCTTTGTGGAGACTTCAATGCAAAAGTTGGAAATAGCGTTTATCACTTCTTAAAATATGGATTTGTAAAGAAATATTTGGAAGATGAACTTGACTTGAAGAAGATATTTCCATCAAGTTATCATGCAATTCCATTAGCTAGTGCATATTCTACTTACTTTGAATTTGATTTTAAAATTCAGGAATAGATGATGTTGATGGATAACACTCATCAAGAATCATAGTTTACCAATTACTTTGCTATGATTAATGAATATGGATCAACAACATTCTTCATTAAGACTTGGGATTATATTTGGTATGATGTTAAATTCTTTCAAGTTACCAAGTTATTAGAGTTTATTTCTAAAGAAGAAGTTGAGAAGAATCAAGATCAAGCCTTGCCATCGTGAACAAGACCATTTGATCATATATGACTTATGGTAGAATTACAATTACTTCCATCAGTTCATAAGGTTGATCAAGATTAAGAAGTATCTCACTCTTACTTTTATTTGATTAATATTATTTTTTATTCATTATTTAATTTATATTTCAATTAGATAAGTAAAATATCTATGATAATAAAAATTGGGGATAAAGAATTTTCCCTACCTTCACCTAGGTAACCAAATCCAAGTTACACTTTGTGTGATCCTAGTTAGGACTAGTGATTGGTGGTTGATAAATCTTTAATTCATCTTTTTTCATTATCTTAGAAAATAAAGTAAGTATCATGATGTAATATTTAATTTTACATATAATTTTTCTCACATATTTTTTTTTTGTAGAATAAGCAAGAAATAACTTCAAAGAAGAAATCTAATTATTGGAGCATAGAATCATGAAAGAAGGCATTGGACCTAGAAAAAGATATAGAAGCATTGGAGCTAGAAAAAGATAGAGAACTTGGACTCATTTGAGAATGAATGAAAACTAAGTGTGGTAGATTGTCACATCCCCATTCCCAAATGATATTTCTATCTAATGAAGATGGTGTCTTTTCATAAGAAGTGTTATTGTTATCTTAACAAGACCTGAAAGGGTAGTTGTAATTAAAACCGAAAAGGGCATTGTTGTAATAGCAGATGTTTCTCTTAAGGTGACCTTTGGGGGTTTGACCTAAGACATTTATACCTAGGGTTAGAGGTTGTGCCAACATGAAGTGGCAGAGTTGATATAGGTAAGTCAAGGAAAGCTAGGTGAAGCAGGATAGGAAGTGGACTAGCCATCCCTTCTGGCCAGGTTATAGGCCTAACCATGCTGTTAGTGTTAGATTGCCTCTAAGAGATATATGCCAAAGGATGAAAACCCCAAGGAACACTCTCAAAGCATGATCTGGATATGCTATTCCATATCAATAAAGCATCCTTTTATTTCTCTTTTTGCGTTTTTCATATTATTTTCTTTATACATAATATTGAATATCACTTATATTTTGCATTTGGTATATTTTTTTGTATGAATAATGTCTAATATATCATATATTTGACATTTTCCATGACATCTAGGGATGGGATGTCACATGAAGGATCGTAGGTAGTGATTTGCCATCCTTGAATTTCAAGGACCTTTCAAAACAAGATCCAAGGTGCCCTAGATAGTCTTGTCAATCACCTAGGGACTTACAAAGCGTAAATAGTAATGTAAATAGAAATGGAATTAAATAAACATAAAAATTGAACTTTGAAATCAATCTATATCACAAACGAACTAAAAATTTTATTAAATGAAAGTATAGAGTTCAAAAAGAATATATTTTTTTTTGGAATGCATAAGAAGACTATTCAAATGAAGTTTAAAGGTTATTGGAGTTAGCAAGTTGTGTTTTGTGGTTGAACTCCATCATCCAATTGCTTTTCAACTTCAATATCTCACAACTCCTTATTGGTTTAAATTTAGATCTATAACTTTGGATGGAAATGATGTAAATAGTGGTGTTCCAATTTAGTTCCAATTGTACTATGCTAAGAGTCTCCAATGCTCAACATAGATGCCAAATGAAGTTCAAAAGTAGTTTAGGTTACAAAAGGTTATGTGCTTTTCACTGTGCTTACAAAGGCTATTTATTGCAAAAGTTTTGAACCATGAAAATCCTCAATAATGTGTTTGAGCTTTACTTTATAGGATTTTTGGTTGCTAAATTAAGGTTGCAAATTTTTGTCATGATTACTAATAGATTGGTTTCACTTGCAAGTGTAATGACTATAATTTCCAATGTAGTTGATCATTTTTAGTAAGTTTTGATGCACCTATGCCATCAAAATCCATTTTTTTTACTAAAAATAGTAAATATACTTTTGTGACTATGTTGGCCTTCACCTTGACTATGCTAGTCTTAGAGGAATACACTGGGATTTATTGAAAACTACTGAAATCATGATGACTATGTTGGCCAAACTACATTCGATGGAGATCCAAAATGACTACATTGGCCATGTTTCCACCACTAAGAGATGTTATGACTATGTTGACCATTGTTAGGAATATGAAAAAACCAATAACACCAACATTGGTCTTGCAGTTGTGCTTGACTTTGTGGTGACTACACTAGATGTTGTTTGGGAAAAATAAAAAATCCAACACCATCTATGTTGGGCGTAGATGGTTTCAGCATAGTTGAGGCTATACCTCTAGAAAAACCCATGAAAGTACCAAATTTAGTAGTCCCCAAGGCACTTTTAGCCTTCCCAAGCCAAAATATAGACATTAGGTGACATTTTCTTCTTGAGAAGTGAGGCAGTAACATTTATAAGGGATTTTTCAACCCCAATAAGTTAAAGTATGTGAGATTGTAGCTCATGGGCTACAATCCTTATATTTATAATGAAATCTCATCTCACTTCAAACATTGAAGATTATAGGTTACAACATATGCTTTCTTAGTGGTGTTTCATTATTTTCTCTTTATTGATGTTTGAAGGAACCCAAGAGACATTGGCAAAGAATACAAAACACCATGGAATTGTCACAATTGGTACACATAGGTATTTGCATTTTACATATGATACAAAGTTTTTCAGTCCATTTGTTGTGAAAAAAGGAGTAATGAATAGAGTACTAGGTCACTTATTTTCAATCACTATGGTCATGGATGTCAATGTTGGTACCTGTGAAGAAAATGTGCAAGATGTAAGAAAGTTTATAATGGCCCTATTGCTAGCTTTATCTTGTCCATTATCTTGAGAGTAGTATGGTAACAAGAAGGAATGCTTAATGCCTAGGTCATGACAAAAATTTTTCATTTCTTGGATACTAAATCATGGTACATTATCTATGACTATGATTATGGGTATGCTAAAATGGGCTACTATGTTATTCAATATAAATTTATAGACTTGTTGAGATGTGGTTTTCCTTAGAGGGATAGAATCAACCTACTTTGTGATGTATTCCATTTTAGTGATGATAAAGTTATGTCCTATGAAAGACTTAGGTATTATGGGTCTAATGCTATCCAACCCCCATTTTTGGAATGGCCAGGTGATCTAAGTAGTATGTAATTCAATTGGTGGTACATGTATTAGGTTATTGTGTCATTGAAAAGTGTCACAAGTTTTGACCTTTTGTAGGTAGTCATTTTTCATATAGGGCTAGTAATAGACTAGTCAGCTAATCTTAACATTCATGGCTCTAGGTCCTATATGTCTGCTAAATATACCCTCATGATCTTGCTTAAGGACTATGCAAGCTTCAATTTTTCCCAAGTGAAATAATAATATTCCATCATAAGACCATCAATATAATGTGTTATTACCTACAATGACATACTATTTTGACCATTTTTGTATAGTGTCCCTCTAAGAAGTTGTTAGGCCTTGTGGAGATTCACCATGCATAAAGTAAAACTTGATATCATCATACCACTTCCTTGGAGGGATGGTACTGACGGAGGCTACAAAGTTATCCTTAGAACTTTGCGGATGGAAATACCATAGTCCATGGTTAAGGAAGGTAATTTGCTAAACACATCAAACATCACATTGAGAGCTAAGGTTGGGATGACATCAACTAGCATGTTCTTTGTTTGGGAAAAATGTAGGATATCGAGTTCTACATATTGTTGTATCAGTTTATTTCCTAGCTCATAGTAAGGTTGAAAATGTTGGGCTTTACATGCATAAACCTTAGTTACTTGGTTAGCCACAAGCTATGAATCACCCATGATCATTAGGCGTTTGATTCCTAGGCCACAAGCTACAATCATCCCCTTAATTAATCATTCATACTCTACTACATTGTTGGTACATGGGAACTTGAAATGATAAGCAAAGGATTGGATTTTGTTAGATGAAAATGTTATGATAGTAGTGACACTGGCCCCATGGGATGTCAAAGCTCTGTCAAAGTGCATGAATGCCTTATATCCCTTGGGTACATTGCTAACAATGTTGATATGTTCATAAAAAAAGTCAAGGTCTATTGTGGCTATACCTTGATCCTTCATTGAGGCTTGAGACATGTAATGTAGGTAAAACTTAGCTGTTATGACTTTCCAACGGGATATATGACTACTTTTGTAGATTTTGGGTGTGATGGCTCTAAGTATTATTTATATTTGCAAATGATGTTGACCTGGATTCTAAAGAGGTAGTGCTACCACTTCTTTAGTGAGAAGGTTAGGGCTACATAATACTTCTCTACTTCGGTGTATTGGGTTTCATGAGAAACTAATGCATGAATTATGTAGTATATCGGTAACTTTGCTCCATTGTGTCATTTCTGACAAATTAAAAAGGCAATAGATGTATCAGAGATAGAAAGGTAGATGTAAAAAATTTTATCCTCTTACAGTGGATAAACTGTAGGTAGTTGTGCCAACTCTTACTTAAGGTTTTCAAAGGCTTCTTAGCATTGAGCTATCAACTCATGGTGAACTCCTTGATAAAGAACATGTTGCATGGATTGTAACTTATTTGTAAGCCTCATGATAAACCTATGAATAAATTTTAATCTTCTTTGTAATCCTTGACGCTCCTTAAGGTTGGTTAGTGTTGCAAGTTGGATATGGCATTAACCTTATTAGGATCGACATGTATTCCTACATTGGAAACTACAAAGCTAAGAATATTATCGATTTTCATGCCAAATACACACTTATTGAGACTAAGCCTAAGCTCATACTTGAAGAAACATTTAAGTAAAAGGTCAAGGTCATGTGCATGATCATTGGCCACTTTGGAGTTAATGGCTATATCATCTACATAGTCATTGAGCAATCATAGCATAGAATTGCTAAATGTATATGTTGTAGCTCTTTGATAAGTTGTTTCTCTGTTCTTTAGACTAGAGGACATCATGGTATAATAAAAGGTACCCCAAGGGGTCATGAAGGTTGTACTAAGTTGATGTTCTAGGTTAATCCTAATTTGGTTATATCCCAAAAACCCATCCATGAAGCATAATATGGCATGCCCAGCCGTAGTATCAATAAGTTGGTCAATACTAGGAAAAGGAAAATCATCCTTGATGGTTGCCTTATTTAGGTCTCAAAAATCTATTTAGGTATACCCATATGTTTATTAGGAACTACTACTATGTTGGATACCCATTCTATGTAATTAACAGCTCTAATGAATTTAGCTTGATATACTTTTGTGATCTCATCACGAACTACCAAGGCTAAATCTAGTCTAATCTTACAAAATTTTTGCTTAATTGGTGTAATACTAGGATCTAGTATGATGTTATGTTGCACTAGGCATAGGCCAAGACTTGGCATATCTTCATATTACTAGGAAAAGATCGTAATGTTATCTTGGAAGACATTGGTAATGTATTGAGCCTATTAAGGTTCCAGTGAGAAACTTAGTTTTAGTGCTTTATTATTACCACCATGTGTCATGAAATGAACTTCAACTAGAGAGTCCTTGGTGATGTTGCTAGCCTCTAGGTCAAGAATCTTAACTAGGTTTTTAGGCTATTCTAGTCGCTTCTCTATTGAGGCTATGTGGTTGACAAGACTCTTAGGCTCAAGATCTAGGAAATTAAGGTCAATACATCATTTAACATCACCATGAGGTCCACTTAGGTTCAATGGAAAGTTAATTTTCTTCTAGGTATCCATAATCCAATCTTTCATATCAACCAGAAGCACATTAAGTGGCACCTAGGTACAATGAGTAAACCATGCCAAAATAATATATAATATGCTAGGAATTATGAAAAAACATGCTACCTTATGGTCAAATAAGGTGAAAACAAGGTCAACAAAGGCTATAAGAGATAGATGAAGATACCTAAGCTAAAACAAAGGTTACATGTTGAATCAAAGCCAAACAATGAAGATTAACACTACACAACAATTTCAAATCAAGTCGAAACTCAGTAAAATAAGGCTAAACTAATTGAGGTAGAAAACACATGGTAAAAATTGATCAATTATGGTTACATTTTACTAGTTTTAGGCCTTAGTAGGTCATAGTTACATGGTGTCAAATGATGGCCAAGGATGGTCAAACCCCATCACTTGACACCAATCCAAGGTCAACAAAGGTAACAAAAGAGAGACTACAATCAATCATGTTGCAACTAAATCTAAGTAGAAGCTAAATGAGGTCAAAAAATGATAATAAAGGTCAAAAATGTATAATAAGGCCAGAATAAATTGAAACACCATGAAACAAGGTCAAACCAGCCAAGGTGAGGAAACACATGTTAAGACAAAGTCAATGTTGTTCAATCAAGATTAAATTTTTCTAGTTTTAGGCCTTAGTAGGCCATATTGGAAATCTAAAGGGCCATCAAGTGAGCTTGGGTGCATGATGGGGGTTGTTTGAAATTTTTTTGAAATCAAAACGATATTTCTTGATGTGACTACATTGGGCTCCACTAGTGACTACACTAGCCAATGTAGTCACACTAGGCCCCAATGTAGTAGGTTGTAGTGGATGATTTTCTAGATTTATCATGGATGGTTTTGGGTTCTTGATGGTTTGTATGAATAGTTCTATGGACTAGGATTGAATATTGATGGATTTTGACTCCATTTTCACCGTTTGGAGTTTAGAAATAAGGCCAAAAATGGTGACTACATTAGGACTATGCTGGCCAACATAATCAAGATTACCACCAATGTAGTTGCATGTGAAAAATGGATTTCTAGGATTTCAGAGATACTACTAGTATTCTCTTATCTTTTTAGGGAAGTTTAGGGCTTAGAAAGGTCTGAATTGGTCACTTGGAAAGCAAAACAGACTTTGAAAGATGGATTTTTGGTAGTAACACCTCATGACTATGTTGACTAGCATAGTTGAGGGTTTCTCCAATGTAGATGTATTTAAATCTATATTTATCATGGTCTAGCAAGGTCAAACTATATGCAGATCCAAGATTTCAAGGTCTTGGAATTTTGGGATCAAGTTTTTGAGTATTTTGAGTGTCATTGTGATGGTTGAAACATCTTGGAACATGAACTATGTTGGGACTATGTTAGCCAAGGTAGTCACAGGAGTTTCACAACGTAGTCACATGGACTTTGAAGTTTTCAAGGTTGAAACAAAGTGAATTTGAAATTTAGTTAAGGCTAGAAAAGATTATTGATTTTAGAGTTAGGTTCTGGGTTATTTTGGGATGCCAAGTTGTAAGTTGAATTAACCTTAGACCATGACTACATTGGTACTACACTAGCTACTTGAGTCTAGGATTTTTCTAGTGTAGTTACAACATGGAATTTTAATTTTTGTGTAATTATATGATCGATTGATTGAGATTTCAAGTTCTAAAGTCACTAGTGTTAGAAACTAGGGTTTCAAGCCCAAACTTGTTAGTTTTGATGATTATTTCAATGTCACAATGGAATTACACCACTAGAATATGTTGGACATTATAGTCATAGTGTGGATGTGGGGGTGTATAATGAATTTTGGCCACTTTCAGATGAAGTTGCATGGTTTAGATGTCTCCAAGGTCTCCAACAAGGTTTTGGGGTTAATAGGATATACTAAGAAGATAATTTGGCATATGTTTGGCTTGTTTTGATGTTTTGGAAGGTGGACTATGCTAGCCAGCATAGTCCAAAGCCTCCCTAGTGTAGTCCTAATGAGAAAATTTGTTTTTATCTCTTTTTGTTACATAATTAGTTAGTAAAAGGTCACTAAAGATCCTGAAGAAGTGCTAACATCAATATGTGGTAATTTAGAGGTTTTTATTTGGTTTTGGAATCTCATCTTCACTTGACCACACTGGGACTATGCTAGCTAAGATAGTCAAGGCCACTTATAGTGTAGTTTGCAGTGTGGAATGGAATTTGACTCATTTTGGATTAGTTGTTTGTTGTTTCCAGTCCACCAAAGGTTCTAGGATGAAGTTGAGGTTAAAACTTGTCAATTTGAAGGTTATTTTTGAAATTCAATGTTCATTTCTTGCTCAACTACACTGGGATTATGCTAGCTAGCATCGTTGAGGCTTCTCTAATGTAGTCCATGTAAGAAAATTGAATTTTAATGTTTTTTTGACATGTTTCATGTAATTCTAGAGCTATTGGAGGATTTGGTTAGGGTTTTGTTTATGATATGATAATCGTTCAGTCCACTGAGAGTTTGGTTAATGCTTAGGAGCACCAACCTACTAATGACTATGTTGGCTAGTGTAGTTAGGCTATTGGTCAATGTAGTTGCCACAAATGATAAGTTTTGGTATGGGTTTTAACCTTCATCTTTGCTTGATTTTCATCCATGCCAACACCTAGTTTTCCATTTTGGGCATAAGGTTTTATGACATGTGTGGATGATTGGGAGATTGGTTTTGATAGTAACTAGATCCTAAAATGTATTTTAAGACTTCTAGATAATTGAATCCTAGTGTAGTCACTCTAGGAAGTTGAAAATCCAAGTGCGTTAAGATTTTTATTGGCCTTCTTCCTAGGTGCCTAGTGGGTTCCATCTAAAATTTAAATTTTTTCTATGCATCATTTTTCCACTCATCTAGTGTAGTCCTACTTACTAGTTCTGATCATTGAGTTTAGTGGGACTTGGATGAGTATTTTGGAAAACTAAGGTTTTTGAAATGGACACATAAGTATGGAAGTAATTTTCAAGAAAAACTTTTACATAAATAATTCTCTTCCCATCACTCCCAAGCTTTAGCACTTTGTACCAAAGTTTCAAACCTATTCCAAATCCTACTATACCTAAGATTAGTATAGTCACAAGATCTCCGTGCCTAGAGGTTAGCGTAGTTATTATAGAAGGCCCTTAAAGCTTAAAGATTTTTGTTGTTTTCTAAACTTCCTACTACCATGACAAAGAGGATAGCTTTCACCACGAATAACCTAGTTCTAGAGGAGGTAGATGTAGTTTCCTAGGGCCTCTCCAACCTACCATGGCTAGTTCTCATTGAGATCTCTAGCACCATGATGCTTAGACACATAAATTCTAACCCTTTTATGTGGAATTTTCCTTTGAAACTTAGGCATTTTTGGTAATAGGGCTTTGTGTGTTGGTTGTTTTTGGATTCTATAAAAATTCTATGTTAGATATAGGCTATTTTTATGTTGAATAAAAAATAATGTTTGCTATTTTTGGGCTTTTTTGTGTTTTGGGATAGAAAAACAATATCAATTTCATATTTTTCAATGTTCAAATGGTTTAGATTTTTTGGTTTTTGTGATCATAGGATTGTAGTAATATGTTTAATGGTTGAATGAGTTTTTGAACCTCCTAATTCTAGCATATAGTTAATTCTCTATGAACTTTTCCATAAGATAGCATAGAGTATATTTTTAGTTTTGGCCATTTTTCATAGTACTTTGGTAAATTTTTGGCAAGAATAGGTTGACTATTTTCCAAGTTTATTATTTTGGATTTTTACATTTTTTTATGAATTCAAATAGCTATGGAATCATCAAATTTGGATGTGTATTTGATTTTGGTGAATTTTTTTTCGTAAACTTGCATGAAGTAGGATTTTGCTATTATGACATGGTTCATGTCATTTTGGCATCGTTTTCTTGATAAAACTACACGGAATTTTTATGATTTCTAATTTTGGCTATTTAGTTTATTGTTCAATGATTACAATAGCTATGGAATCATTGAATTTGATTACATGATTTACTTTTGGTAAATTTTTTTAATAAACTAGTGCAAAAGTGTTGTTTTTTGGCTATTACGATTTACCCTTGTGAAGATGGACGATCCTTTAGAAAAATTTTTTAGCTAATGTCCCAAGGCCTTGGGAATTATTTGAGATGTTAGGGAGTGTTTATAAGTGTTTTTGGTTAAATTAAAGGTTTTTTTTAATATTTTTTATCACTTATCTACTATGGTCATTTTCTATGGTTTTGGTGTGTTATGCAGTTTTGGTTTAATGTTGTTTTGAATTTGGGTTGGTGTTCAAAATTTTTACCATACATGGAATGGTAGCATAGATGTCAAATCCCATTGAAGTTTTTATCTACACAATTCCTAGCCTTAGAAAAAATATTTATTTCTAATTTATCATTTTCATGCTAAGTGTAAACTATCCTATATAGTTGTAGTTTTGGCCATGAAAACTGTAAATGTCCTTATCTATATAGGTAGAATTAGTATTGATGTTGTGTCTTATGGTTATGTTTAAAGTTTTTAAAGGTTATCTATGTGTTGTATTTTTAGTTCTAAATAGTCATTTTCAATTTTAGCAAATTTTAGCTTGTATTCCTAGAGTTTTTATGATGGCTAATTTCACCATCAACTAGGATACTTAGTAAAAGTTTTTGCAAAATTCAAAGTGATGTTTTGATTTTTATAGTGGGTCAAGCTAGTTTTCATGTTTTTGATGTTTCTACCTAAAATAATTTTACACTTTTATGAATATCGTACCATGAAAACTACTATCAATTGTTATTAGGCCACTTGCTTGTATATGGTTTTTGGCTAAAAATTGGTCTTAGTTTGGTTTTAGTTTTGGCTTGAAGTGTTGATACCATGACTTGGTTGCTTGCCTCTATGAAAACATTCATATTAAATTTGTATTAAATTTTTTGGCTATTCAATGTATGGTTATATTTGGATATGGTTGTTTATGATTGTAACAGTTGCTATTGTTGTGTGCAGGGCCTTCCTCAAGGCCATATTAGTGGTGATTGAGTTGGTGGGATTATTATGTTGCATGCACATCCCAACCCCTAATACCCCACCTACAAATGACTTTGGAGCATGGCTCATTATAGTTTATACTTGGGACACAAGAGTTCTTGGCCTTTTTGCTATAGAACTTTAGTGTGATGATTTGGTAATACTTATTCACCCACACAACTATAGTTATCATTGAGACCTTGTTACCCTAGTCAAGAAATTCTCTAAGAGGAGGTTCGTGGTTAGAATTGGCCAAGAAAGTGACGTGGTCATAAGTATGGTTCAATTTTTTTAATTACTTTATATTGTTGTGTTTTGTGTTATAGAAATATATTGCTATTATAAGGCAAGATTGACTAAGTTATGTCATATTTTGCTCTTGTTGTTCTTGTAGGAAAGCAACAAGAGTTGGTGGCCTAGGAAGTAGCAGCAAAGGTAGAGCAAAAGCTCCTAGAGGAGATCTCCTTTAATATCATGAGGATGGGGGGTTATCCAATGTTCCATTGGATGACTTTGAGGCCATATTCAATCCTTTACAGCTAGGTGAACCCCTTGTCATCATTCGAGAGGATGCTATAGGTATGTATGCATTTGTTTCATGTGTTTAAGTTATGTTTTTTTATGCTTAAGCTTGGTCTTAATTATTTTTAGGTTGTTATGCTTGCCTTAGCTATTGAGGCTTAGCCTACTACCTCAACCTCCACATTCCACATGAAGCCATCGGTTGTTGTTCCCAATAAGAGGAAGTTCATGTGGGGGAATGACCAAGGACATGATTGATCATTTGTAGCAGGTCGCTTCCAATATGGGTAAGTTCTTAGGTTATCTTGTAGTTTGGCTTTTTTTTCTTTATGATTATATTGATTTAGTTATTTTTTAGTTTGTCATTCTTTAGCTATTTGGATACTTATTGTTTTGTGGCTATGTTTTATTTTTATGCTATTTCAGCACCTATGCTTAGATGGGATCCCAACCATCCTATTGAGATCATTACCCTACCCAACTTGCCCTCATATTTTGAAAATGTACCATGAAAGTTATATGAAAGTTCCACTAACTATGTAGTTTCATGTGCCAAAACTTTGTGGGAAGTTCAACATTTCAATGAGTTCCTATGGGAATGAGTTATAGCATTGGAAAAAGAAAATAAGAAGCTGGTAGAGGCTAATAGAGATATCAAGGATCACAAGGAATTCATGGAGGTCCAATTTACCAATAGAATTTTCTTGGAAACCAAAGAGATCAAGTGGACCTAGTACTAGAATGCCATCCATGGAAAGGTTGCCCTTGCTAGGGACGTTATGGAATAGAAGTTATAGATGGACTTGTTGGCATGAAAGGCCAGGGAGTGGAGATTACTATGCTTGGGCTCTTGAGTGGGGCCAAGCAAAGAAGGACCATAAGAAGAACTAGAAGCCTGAGTATGAAGCTCACCTTAAATGATTAAATGAGGAGTCCAATGAACAGTACAAGCTAGAGCTATTGATGAGGAGGATTCAAGCAAAGGATGTCTTCAAACTATTTTTTGACATCCTAACCATGATTGGATCACCATATTCTTAGATCTCTACCACTTTCAAAGAGGTGAATATTGTGATGTTTTCATAGGATCCATTCACATGGAATGATATTGGTGATAGCAACATCTTGATAGGCATCAATCTTGGGGAAATTGATTAGGTCCACATGACTGATGAACAAATCCCCCATCGTTTGGAGGTTAGTCTTGGAAATCTTTCACCATAAGATGTTGCACCTAAGCCCTTCTAGGTTTTCTTATCTTATTCTAGTTTAACTATATTTTAGTTTAAATTATATTTTATTATTTGATTTTATACTTTGTTGATTATTGGTTAACTAGTTTTTGTTGTGATAAAAGAACTAGGTAATCTTGGTGGCCCCTGAAGAGAAGATGGAAGTACTCATTAGCCCCATCTAGCAACCTCTTAGTATTTGATGAGCAGTGAGGTACCCCTATGCTCAACCATATAAATACAAGCATTTCATGCATGATCCAGTTGAATTCTAAGGACTAAGTGCTTATGTGCCCTTGTGGAACAAGGAGGGGTTGGTTGATCGTTGTCTTCNAAAGAGAGAGATAACGAAGCGACTAATTTAACTTAGCTACTGATTAACTAGGCTTTAACTAATCCTAACACCAGTATCCATTCTCACTTGTTGTACACATCCTAAACCAATGCAACACTACTTGGATTACCAAATGCTAATCGTTACTGGGTTACCAAGTGTTACATGCATGCTCAAGGTGATCGTACTGAGTGTATTTTAACAATTTTCTTAATTGATCAAAATGAATTGCTACGCTAATAATAGAAATGTAAAGTGCATAAAATAAAATAAATCCATAAGAAAATAAAATAAAAGAAATGTGTAAGAAAAAAAATCTCAAGTGTTGTAAGGATGAATTGAAGAGCTCGTCTTTATTACCGTACACAAGGTGTGCTCAAGTACACAATGCTCAAATAAAGATCCATCCACACTTTGACCTCCTACTGCAGGCACTTGGAAAATACTCTAACTTTTCAAACAGACTATAAGAGTTTTGCTACTTGACTGCTAAAATACTTCTTTTCCAATTGTGCACTTGGGCATTGCATTTATAGACTTGGAAGAAACTACTCTAATAATTAGAGTAACTGCTCTAATAATTAGAATAACTACTCCAATAATAACCACTCTAATTATTAAAGTAACCACTCCAATAATAACCACTCTAATTATTAGAGTAACTGCTCCAATAATAACTACTCTAATTATTAGAGTAACCGCTCTAATAATAACCACTCTAATAATTAGAGCAACTGCTTCATCATACCTCCATGTCTGAATGAAAACTCTTCATCGAGTTCCTTACAAAATATTGAGAAGGTATGAGATTACTGACTAATTAACAACTAATGGTAGAATGAGATGATAGACTCAACGTGCCCAGTGAATAGATCAATAAGCATATTACAACATTAGTGTTCATGACCATTGTAGTGAACACTCATACATAAATGACATCCAAGCCTTTATTTGGCAACTTGTAGAGAAAGAGAGAGAGAGAGAAAATGAAGCATGTTACCGCCAATGCTAAGAGTGCACCTTCCATTGTTTATCCATAGCCACACCACCAGACTTGCTCCTTTCATAAATGCTTTAGTTTTGGTCCATCTTGAGTGCTTGCTCCAAGCCTAGTCCATTATTTGTATGATTTCCATTTGCACACGCAACACAATCACAAATGAGCAAGGATAGATAAACCACAATGCAGTTGGTACTTTGCCTCGATATGAAGCACATTGGTTGAGTTGTGGTTATGGTAGAAAATGGTTCAGAGATTTATCACAGGTGACTAACCAAGGTGTAGGGGTTAGGCGAATAGTAAAATGGAGAAAACTGAAAAATTTGTGCTAACGCCCCCACAACTAAGAGTGAATCTCCAGTAGCTATAAGATGGAAAAATATGAGGAATAAGAAAGATGGGAAAAAATAACAATGGTAACACCAATAAAATGGATGTCATGGATGGGGATGAAACAAGAGATGATTAATTGTAGAAAATGTTTAAGGAAAAGAAGTTAACAATTGCACCAAAAAGGAATGCCAGTGGGTCCTCTCCAAACTAGGCTCATGCCTTTTATGCCCTGACAAACCCACAAACCAAAGAGTCCATAGGCTCTAGGAATGTCATTTGGAAGCAAGAATTAAAAAGCTACCCACACTAATTCACCAAAGAAAAAAAAATGCATCAACCTAGAAATGGACTAATGATATAACCGGAAATGAGGTGGGAAAATGAGGAGAAAGATGTAGAGGAGAGAATGGAATGGAATTCCAAGAACAAGGTTTTGTAAAGTCCCTTGTGTGTTTTATGGTTAATGTGACTAAGCAGAACTCATCCTAAATCTAGACTCAAACAAACCACATCTAGTGACCTTGCATCAACACACTTGACCAATCCATCCACTTGAAGCAACAAGAATGCTTCCAGAGAGAGTCACCACCATTCCAGCGAGAGTGAGATGGAGAAGTAGGAAGTGAGAAAGGGCTTTAGTTAGAGGGAACCTTCAGGCATGGGTAACATGTCTTTCTAGTTCCATAACCAGTGCTTGTAGCCCATATTACTTTATTATGTCTATGGGGTGTGATTTAAATTCTCACACCTTTTTTATTTTTCATGAGAACCATACCATGCAAAGACTTATTTTTATTCACTCAGCTTCCCGATTTTTGAACAATGTCAGAATGGTGGAAAACCCAAGAAAAAGCATCCAAGAACCCAAGAGAATGGCTAGCAAAAATGCATCGAATCACCTTGAAATCACACCCTTTTCATCCTTGGAGTCTTTCCTTGGTTTGAAAAGTACCCAGCCACCAATTCATTAATAAATTTACTTAGAAAAAGGGGACTGTATAGTTCCAAGCCAAAGGAGACCATAGAGTTGTATGGATGAGTGGATGGTGTGGACTCATTGCCTATTTTACCAAAAGAACCAGACCTTAATATCAACATCATAATTCAAAGGTAAAAATCGAACATTAGCAATCAATATGATATAATTCAATCCACCATCATGAGTACTTATTGGATGATGAATAAAAGTAATCAAGCAAACAAAGAAATAGTAAAAATATGAACAATGGTGTAAAATAAAAATAAGAAAATTTGAAAGAATGTATAAAAAAAATTCAAAAAGAACTGAATGGTTAGCATAGGTGGCCATTTTCCACATGACTAAGTTGGAAGGAGGAGATCCAAAATAGTGAGCAAGGTTATCCATTAATAGATGTAGCATGTGTACTAGCTATCCTAAGCTCATGGAAAGGTTTGGTTTATTGCACGTCGACCAACAGTTTCTTGTCTAGGCTCTCAAGTTTGTATATTGACATGGCCCCTTAAGGAAAAGTTGCATAAATAATATAAGGTCCTTCCCACAGTGTTTGAAATTTAGTACATTTTGGCACATGTGTGGGATTCTAGTAGAGAACCTTATCTCCTAGTTAATATTTAACTTTCCTAATCCTTAGGCCATGACGTTATTTATTGAATGCCTTATGCAACTTGTTAGATGATAGGGTAGCTAATCAGTTTTCATCTAGCAAGTTAAGGGTTACTAACCATTTTTTCTGTGCTAGATCAAGGTCAAGGTTGAGGTCACATTCCATGGATAGTGTATGAAGCTCCGTTTGAATGGGAAGAGTTGGTAATTTACCATACACTAACTCATAGGGAGAGTAGCATGTAGGGAGCTTCCATGTGGAGTGGTATGCTCAAAGAGCATTATTTAGTTTAGTGCTCCAGTCTCGGCTAAACTTTCTAATGGTTCTTGTCAATATCTTTGTAATCTCCCTATTAGTAACTTTCTCTTGACCATTTTCTTAGGGATGGTATGGTGTAGTCAATTTATGCTCAAGCCCTAAGCATTGCATTAATTTTTGAAAAGTTGCACCTGTGAAGTGTGTACCATTGTTTGAAATAAGTGCATGTGGCACATCAAACCTATTTATGATTTGTTGTTGAACAAATCATGAAGCTGTAGATGATGTACAATCTTTAACAACACCTAATTTAGCCTATTTTTTTAGGTAATCCATGGAAACAATAACATAATCCTTTCCATTGGACATTGGTTTAATCGACCCCATAAAATCAATTCCCCAAATGTCAAAAGGTTCTAACGGTTGAATCCATTATTGCAGATACTCCATTCTAGCACTCATTCCCCCATCACACTGATAGTGCTCACAAGATTGGATGAAATGATGGGTGTCTCGAAATAATGTAGGCCAATAATATCCTGCAAGCAGGATCTTGATGGTTGTTCATCTCCCAGCATAATGACCCCACAAGGATCCTCATGAGCATCTTGGAGAACTCGTAGTTGATATATATTGGGAACACACCATCGAACCAAGCCATTAGGACACACTTTGTAAGGTTGCCCATTGATCTCCATAAAGTACTTGGCTCAGTGAAGAAACTGTTGTTTCTTCTTAAGGTTTAATTCTTGTGGTGTTTGTTGGGTGAGGAGATAGGTAAGAATGCTACTGTACCAGTTTGTCTATGTGGGTGATTGATTATTCACTACACCAACAAAGAGGAATTCATCAAGGAAATGATCAAAAATTGGATACTCAACCTCTTTGTTGTTCCATCACAATCAAGATAAATGATCAGCAACTACATTCTTAGTGCCCTTGTGATCGATCATCATTAAATCAAACTCTTGTAAGATTACAAGCCATCATATGATATGAGGGCTTGCCATTGGCTTATTCATGAGGAACTGGATTTCACTATGATCTATATGTATATATACTTTATATCCCAATACATAGTGTCTAAACTTTTCTAGTGCAAACACTATAACCATTAATTCTTTCTTTGTGGTAGTGTAGTTAAGTTGTGCACTAGTGATACTTCTACTTGCACAGTGGATGTAATAAGGATACTTCGAGTTATCTAACTATGTAAGTATGGCTCCTAAAGCATAGTTGGACATGTCAATCATGATATGAAATGGTTTGGACTAGTCAGGAACTTGTAGAATGGGTGTTTCTACTAGCTTCTGTTTCAGAGTTTGGAAAGCTAATTCGCATTCCCTAGTCCACTCGAAAGGTATGTTCTTTTTCGTTAATTCCACCAATGGTTTGGCAACCTTTGAAAATTTCTCAATAAATATCCTATACTAGCTAGTATGTCCAAGGAATGACTTAATATATTTGATAGTTTCTAGTTGATGGGTAATTCCTTGGATAATTTTGATTTTCTCAGGGTCTACCTCTATCCTTGTGTGTGAGCTTTTTTGTCCTAGTACTATGCCTTCTTAGACCATCAAATGGCTTTTCTACTAGTTGAGCCTCAAATTGGTTTCTACACATCTTTTTAACACTTACTCTAATTGGTCCAAGGCTTGATCAAAGTTTGCTCCATAAGTGGAGAAGTCGTCCATAAAGACCTCCATGTGATTCCCTATCTGCTGTTGGAATATGCTTAGAATTAGTCGTTGAACTAGTGCAGGGGCATTGTATAAGCCAAATAACATCTATTTGTATGCGAACGTTCCCCATGGACTGGTGAACGTAATCTTGTCTTGGCCTTTTTTGGCTATTTGTATTTGGTTATATCTGCTATATCCATCCAGAAAACTATAATAGTGATGCCCTATGATGGTGTCTAAGACTTGGTTGATAAATGAAAATGGAAAGTAATCTTTGAATGTTGCCATATTTAGTAGCCTAAAATCTATGCACATCCTCCATTTTCCTCCTTTTTTAGGCACAATAACTAAGGGGCTAACCCATTCGCTATCAGCAATGGGGTATATGAACCCAGCCTTGAGAAGCTATTCAATTTCTTCCTTCACTACTTGCTTTAGCTTAGGGTTCAATCACCTTTGTGATTGTCTTCAAGGCTTCATGGAGGGGTCAATGTAAATTATATGTTGGCATATCCTAGGATCTATTCTAGTTAATTTGGGATATGAAAAAGTGAAGGCTTCCAACCATTTATTTATTACCTTCAACAATTTTTCTTTCTGTTGAGGAGAAAGCTTAGCATTGATAATTACCAATTTTCTATTTTTAAGAAACATGTATTCCATACGGGTGGGAAATGGTTTTAGCTTGAGGGGCTCCTGCTTAAATTTCTTAGGAATTTTCAACTTCCCCCAGTTGATATTTTCAAGGTTAAGACTTGGAAGTTGGTGGTGGACTTGCTCTAATGCATATATGCTATCAATGTAAGCACAAGTCAAACCCTCAGTTGGTTCCATGCATATGAGTGAATTTCTTTCTTGATCTACTCTCATCCATTGGGTGTCTTCCTATCATGTGGCTACTGCATACAAGCATCTTTGTATGTTAATCACTTGTGCACACTGATTGCATGCAGGCAATGCTAAACTTTTCACAAACCATGACCTCTACACATAATTACACCCTGTGTTGCTGTATGCGATACACAAAACTTTCTTCTTCTTGATCTTTCTAAATGTATTTTCCTTTAATATTTTTAGGGAAAGATCATGGATTCCTAGGTGTGTGTTGATGGTGCTTAGCCATGTTTTTTCCATTATGATTGGGATGTCCTCCTTACCGTTATTTAGCTGAATCACTAGGAAGTCAACTGGGTACAACCACCCACAAATAGTGGTAATAATGTCTTCCACCAATCCCAATGGGACAATGATGGACTAGTTGACCAACTCTAAATGGATGTTACCATTTTTTAGTGGAGGCAGTTTCCAGGACTTGTACATTACTTAAGAATTCAAATTGACACCAGAACCTAAATTCAAAAGAGCCTTGCACGGTGCATTTCCAGAAATTTGTAAGTATATCAAAGGACTCCTAGGATCATAGAATTTCCTAGGAATATGGCCATCTTTAATCCATTTGGTGATGACATGTGTTAGCATGACCGTATGGGTTGAGTGCAGTGGTTGAGTTGAAGGAGTCTCCGAAGTTTTGATGGATACTAAGACGTCTAAAGTATTGGCTGCTTGTGATTGCAAGGGCTTCGTTGGACTATTGGTTCTAAAGAAAGGTTTTTTTTCATGTGGTTGTTGGAACCAATAGTAGGTTGAGAGTTAATAGCCCTTGTGGAATTACATTGCTGCAACTGGGTAGGGATTTCACCCTGCATCGCGGGAGCAGGTGGTAGTGGAGCTATTGGTGGAAGAGATGTGGCCAGATGAGAAGGATGATATGTTTGTGGAATATCACCCCTAGAAGAGGGAGTTCCATTATACTTGTGGGTTTTTAGTGAGGTTGAGGAGTGATGTGACTAGTAGATTCACGTGGGGAGATTGGCTGCTGCACGTGATATCCATATGGGTTCGGTTGCTGGTAAGGATACTGTTGCCTTAGTGGTGGCATTCCCCATGATTGTGGGTGCTACCATTGTTGATATTTCTCAATCGGTTGTGGTGGATTTCCACTAGGATAATATGTTAAAGGTTGGTGGAATTGCCTTGGGTTACCTTGAGGATAAGGTAACCTTTGGGGTGTTTACCCTTTTTTTAATCATGGGTTGAGTGCATACATCCTAGACTCTTGTAGATGTGAGATTACAAGGAAACATCCCTTAGGATGGTCATATTAACATATCTCACATCCACTATCATTGTCTGTTTCTAAATCCACAACCTCTTCAATGATGGCAACTTTGCCCTTATCCTTGCTACATGCATGTTCAGCCTCTTTTTTTTTTCTTTTCTCACTACCTTACCCTCTAGACTACTCTACTATTTTAAGAATAGTTTGAAATCTATTGTCTAAGGAATTCCACATTTGATCTACCTTTGCTGAAACTTCTAATGTCATCTTTTGGATAGGCAAAGTTTTCTCATTCACCATCTCTTCGAGTGGTGACTCTTCTTCATCCTCAAAAAATCTTACTCCCCTCTTCCAAAGGGAAGGATCTTGATCATACTCTTCTACACACTCTCTCTTCTATAGCTCACCTTTTTCCTTAGCAACTTGCTCCAATAGTCTTTGAATTTGATGGGACCTAAGCTTGGATAGTCTTCCTTGGGCATAAGTCCCAAGGGTTCTTCTTGTTTCATGCCTAAGCCCATCCATGAGACAGTGCAGTTGATCCCTTTGCGAACAACCATGGCTAAGACAACAATGTAACAATGCATAGTATTGACCCATGGTAGCATTCAAGGGTTCATGTCCTCCTTGTTTCTAGTCTTGGATTTACTTTCGCAAGTTGAACACTCGAGAGTACATTTGGTACTTATTGTTAAACAATTCTAACATGGTACTTCACCTATGAATGAATTTCGATTCTAAGCACTAGTACTAGCTTTCTGCTTCTTTAACTAGTGTCCATGGGAACAACTTAAGTTTTTTCCATTCGTTCTCTATGTTTTTTAAGGCACATGCATCATGGAATGCTTGTAAGTGATTCTGAGGATCAATGTTATATCCCCCTTCAAATCATGGGATGTTTTTCATATCTAATCTCTTGATCCTACTAACTTTCTAGTGCCTTGTTGGAATTCTAACAACCTTAGTTATGTCCAACATACTTCGAGTAGTGAGGAGGGGTTCATCATGATCATCTCATCCATGGTGTCTATGATGCCTACATTGTTCCCTACTCTCCCTTCTTCTATGTTGTTACTCTCTAGAGTGCCCTCGTCCCCTTTCTTGGCTATTTCATCTATCACTTCCACTTTGCCTACCTTTATCCCCATGGTCTTTTTCTTTATGGTTGTGTCCAGACACTAAAGGAGAGGATAAAGGAGATGATGAAGGTGAAGAATAATGAGAACTTTCACCATGATGGTGGCTACCACCTTCTTTTTGGTGGTCTCGACCTCGATTGCAATTTTGATCAAAATGTCCATCTTTATCATGTGTCTGTGTCCCTTTTTTGGATCCTTTGTGCCCATGGGTATCATAACTTGGGTTATGAATAGTGGAATGAAGGTCCTGATACACAACCCCTTGGCCAAAGTCAAGGGGAGAAACATCATTATATGGCTGACTATCTGAGGTAGGTTCACCACCCTCACTTTCACGTAAGATGTGTGGGACATCCTAGGATCACTTAGCCTTCAAAGACTTATGATGTATCTCCTGTTGCAAGTCCCTTTGACATTGTGCCTCTATGAGATGGTATTCTCTGAAGTCATGGTCTTACACAATGTATTTCGCATGTAAGTGTGGCATGCCAATTCATGTGAGAGCATGAAGAAACATGCTTGGGATTAAACGATCAGGAGTTAACACTATGTTACCTTCTAAGTCTCACCAATGTAGTTGTTTGTATTGATGGAGGATAAAGGTGAAGTTTGATATATACTTATCAAGATGAATATATAACACTCAAACGTGTTGAGGGACTAGCGGATCAACGTCATGTGTATTATTCCACCAATTGTTTCCTGTTTTAGACCTAGGTGATGAGGTGCTTTCGTACAAAAAATGAGACATACTTGTCTATTAAGTGTGCAATGTATTCTTGTTTATTATTTTCTCAACCAACCCTAAGGGTTCATTCCAATGATGTGAATGATTTCCTAAATTCTAATTAGTGCAGAAAAAACTAAGTCCTCGGCAATGGCACAAATGATGAGCGACAAGGTACCCCTATGCTCAACCATACAAATATGAGCATTTCACGTACAATTCGGTCAAATTCTAAGGACTAAGTGCTTATGTGACCTTGTGGAACAAGGATGGGTTGGTTGATCGTTGTCTTCCCAAAATTACTTGTATGTCATGATTGTATGGTTAAGTAAGCTTGAGGCATATGATTTTTATATCTTTTATGTTTTTATGTCCTATGCTAATAGGGAAAGAGAGAGATAACTAAGTGACTAATTTAACTTAGCTACTGATTAACTAGGCTTTAACTAATCCTAACACCAGTATCCGTTCTCACTTGCCGTACACATCCTGAACCAGTGCAACACTACTAGAATTACCAAACGCTAATCATTATTGGGTTACCAAGTGTTACATGCATGCTCGAAGTGATTGTACTGAGTGTATTTTAACGATTTGCTTAATTGATCAAAATGAATTGTTACGCTAATAATAGAAATGTAAAGTGTATAAAATAAAATAAAATAAAATAAATGCATAAGAGAATAAAATAAAAGAAACGTGTAAGAAAACAAATCTCAAGTGCTGCAAGGATGAATCAAAGAGCTCGTCTTTATTGCCGTACATCAGGTATGCTCAGGTACACAATGCTCAAATAAAGATCTATCTACACTTCAACCTCCTGCTGTGGGCACTTGGAAAATAATCTAACTTTTCAAACAGACTACAAGAGTTTTGCTACTTGACTACTAAAAGACTTCTTTTCCAATTATGCGCCTGGGCACTGTATTTATAGACTTGGGAGCAACTACTCTAATAATTAGAGTAACCACTTTAATAATTAGAATAACTACTCCAATAATAACCACTCTAATTATTAGAGTAACCACTCCAATAATAACCTCTCTAATAATTAAAGTAATCGCTCCAATAATAACCACTCTAATTATTAGAGTAACCGCTTCAATAATAACCGCTCTAATAATTAGAGTAATCAGTCCAATAATAACCACCCTAATTATTAGAGTAACTACTCCAATAATAACTACTCTAATCATTAGAGTAACCACTTCATCAGTATATTTTTTATAGTTATTGCCCTTGGTTTTCTCATTTGTTACATTTATGATGTGATATACTGGCTAATGTTACCCATTTGATAGATGGTTATTGTTTAAACTTTTATGGTCATCATGTTATAGATAGTGAAGACTTGTTATTTTTAAAGTTTAATTTTTGCTTTAATGTTTAAGTTTTATGTTATGCATGGTTTATTTTTATGTTTTTACTCATGTCATAGGCTATGTTGATTAATTTATGTGATTATGATTAGTTATAAAAGGTAAAATTGGCTATATACATTGGCTACTAAGGTATGTGCTAACTTGTATGATGCATTAAATGTTTTGTAGTTTTTAGACCATGGTGGGCCATACACGATTTGTTTTGCTAGTTTTAGACCATGGCAAGCAATACACAATTTGTTTTGACAGTGTTAGGCCATGGTGGACCACATGATATTTCAATTTGCTAGTTTTAGGCCATAGTGGACCGTATGTTTTTGCTAGTTTTAGGCCATGATGGGCTGTATCATCAATTTAAGGCCTTAGTAGACCATGCATTTTGTCTTGCTAATTTTAGGCCATGGTGGATTGTACGCGATTTGTTTTGCTAACCTTAGGCCATGGTAGGCTATGAAGTTATATTTTTCCAATTTTAGGCCATGGCGAGCCCTAATGCTAGTTTAAGGCCTTATTAGGCCATTTGTTATTGACTTTATGTTCTATGAGTTTTCTAGGTTTTAAAGTTTTTATTGTATTTTTGTATGGTTTATGTTCTAAGATAGAAAGGAATAAAAGGAACATTGTAAAAAAGAGCAAACCTTAAGCTACATGCAAAGTAAAGGTTTAAATAAGATAAAACAAAAGTAAACAAGATGGTGTATACAAGTAATCATGTAAGCTAGGCTAAAAAGGCTATAAAAGAAAAAAAAGGGCATATGGTTACAACTATAAGGACTAATGAGTTAAAGGCATACATTAATTATGTAAGTGTTTACTAATCTTTGATAGATTAGGAAATGTGTATAGTCTACTTTGCATAATTCTATATTCCCCATTTCCTTAGCTCACAACATTGAAGGGGAGCTCTTCCCATGGTGCATCCATGAACCCATCATTATTGGTCTCGATCACTTTTGCTCTCTTGGGATTGTTAACTTTGTGGTAGATAGTAGAAGTTTCTTCCTAAAATTCCACTTTAGATCCTTGTTCAGTGCCAACATTGTTGAATGCCAAGGCAACGACATTGTCATCATGGATGATGATTTTAGCTCCCTCATAAGGTAGGTGAATTTCTTGGTGGATTAGTGAGAAAATTACTTATAGTTGAGCCAACCGAGATCTCCCCAAGATAAGGTTGAATCTTAGCATTTCTTCCACCACCAAGAAATTCACCATTATGAGGAATTTTTTTCCTACCAAAAAATCCAAAGAAATTAAGCCTTTTACATCTACCCAAGATTTGTTAATGGATTTAAGAGTGATTGTTGTAGTATGTTGCATATGCTTGGTTAGGCCTAGACATTCTACAATGGTGTAAGGTATTATGTTTATTGTGGATTCATCGTCAACATGCACTCTATGCACTTTGTACTATCCAATGTTGATGGTTATGAATAGGAGATCCTTAGTTGTCTCACCATCTTGGGGATTGATTTTGACTTTACTATTGTAAAACACTAGTGCTATTGACCTTGTTTCTTCCTTTGGTGAAGGAGGTACCACCATTGCATTAATTAACTATTCAATAGCAAGGATATCCTCACTAATAGAAATATAGAGTAACATCTTGACCAATTCTTTACGATGCATAGCAAAAGTCATCACAAGGTCATATAGGCTAAGAGAGGTGTTCTTTTGTATTATTGATTGTTTGACCTACTCCATTACATTGAGGAAGTCTTTGTCATTGTTTTTTCTTGACTTCCTCCATGAGTCCCAAGATGAAAATTTCATGCTTCAAAGACTACTAGCTTCTTTCCCTTTTCCTTGTGGCTTGGGATCCTCTTGTGATTAATTAGTTGAGGCATATTAAGCAATAGAATCCATGAAAAGAGATGAGATGGGAGTGAGCTTCAATGATCCCACTTCATTCTATGCATTGGCCTATTTGTTATCATTGTTATTTGGCTTTGGGATGGGCTTCTTACATTGTTTGTTTGATGATTTTTTGTTATTATTGGTTGGTTGCAAAGAAGTTGTTGCATTGGCCACTATGGAAGAATACTTATTAGTTGTAGAAGCAAGTTTATTTTTGGCTTTAGTGGGAGGGGGCATCCTAATCACAAAAGGATTCTTAGGAGGCATAGGTAGTGGAACCCTTAACAATGAAAGGAAGTCTTAAGCTAGTTGAAGTTGAAGAGTCCATATTATTATGAGGAGGTATCCATATCATGAACGCCTCCTGTGAAGGCCTAGAGTTATTGGTCACACTAAATGCTATGATAGTGTAAGGGCTATTGTTGGTATTCAATGGGTTTTTGTATATATGCATGAATTTATTTTGTGGTTTAACTAGGTTAGAGGAATTGAGGATGAATTTAACCCTATTTATCATCTTTTGTAGGTCATGCTTAATTTCTAGGCAAAAGTCTATGTTATGAATCTTCAACGATAACCTAGTATACTTCGATCGGCCTTGTCATTCAAAGTTGGACCTTGTAGTGGTTAATGTAGAGGCCCTAGAAGTTAAAGGTTGATTGTTATGAATATGGGCCTTGGGTTGATTAGTATTAGGCCCTTGTGTGATTATTTTATCTTTATCTTTGGCTATTGTGGCCATGGTTGTGCTATTTTACCTTTCCTTCTCATTGTCCTTTTGTGAATGCTAGTTCTTGAATGCCACATAGGTAGGGTCATGGCTACCTCAACCACATATTTTATGTTTTTTGTCTAGGAAAATGCTTACCTAAGTGAGCATAGGTCTAGGTAATATAGTTTTGACTTAATGAAGTTGTTAACCACCATCTTAAAGATGGAAAGAAGGTTTGTTTCAACTTTTGCTTTTAGAATCTCATTAAAAAGGGCATTCCATCATTGTATGAACTTCTGCACAAGCTCAAGGGATCCTTGCTTGACCTTCATTAGTTGGTTAAGAGTTGTGTTAATTTTCAAGTTATACTTGAAATAGTTAAAAAATTGTAAAATTAAGTCTTCTAATGAGGATATAGATCCTCTTAGCAACACACGATACCAATCCAAGGATTTTCTCCTTAAGAACATGGGGAAGATCCACATGATGATATGCAGCCAAGCTTGGAATAAAAGGCACTTAGAATCAAAGGTTATTAGGTGGGAATTTTGATCACCTTCATCATTATATTTGGTGAATTGGGGAATGGGAATGCTTAGTGGAAGAATTATTGGTGGGACCATAGGACTAATTGGATTGTGTTGATAGAAATCCATTATCTTCATGGCCTAGCATGAACAAGCTTTGAGATTTCATAACTCTTCTTTCAAGTTTTGGATCATTTGAAACACCTAATCCAATCCTTGGAGCATTTGTGTTGGTTGTGGTGTTTACACAAATGGTTAGTTGAGAGTCATGTGGCCTCATAATAGATTGTAGTATAGAAGGGAGAGACTAGGTTATGGTGGTCATGGGCTAGCTAAACATGGCTAATACTTTTTTCACAAAAGGGACAAATGATATTAGAGTCTCTTGGGTCACTTGTTGTCCCACTATGGGGCTCATTGATATAGAGAAGGGGGACATGGTGGTGAGAACCACTAATGAGGGCTATGTAGACTATGTCTACGTGGCAAAAAAACATGGAAGAGTATAAAGAGGCTATTTGAGGTACAGGCTATGCCTGATGGGCTATTATAATAGGTGCTAGTCCAAACATGACTAGGTATACAAGAGATGATGATCAAGATGCTTGTCTCATTGAAGACATAAATAGGACTAAAGTAAATATGGTGGTTTGAGGAACTGATTGTTGTAATAGGCCCCTTATGAAGGTTTTCTAGTTTGGGATGTACCTCAAAATCATCATGCTTTTCATGTTGCTCATCCATCTCGATTAATTGAGACATTATACATGCATGGACATTATTCAAGGGTATTTTATCATAGGGAGAGGGTATGTATTCCTTTCCATTACAATGGATTAACTCTTATTCATTCTTGAATTTAACCTTCATGTGTGGAGGGAGTAATCCATATTGGATTTTAGCATAGATGTAGTTATAGTGTTCTTCATTGAGCATGGTGGAGTTTGGGTTTTACCCTCGTAGGCTAAGTAATTGTCTATGATTGGCTATAATAGGGTCTCTAGGATCATATAGCCTCACTCCATCCTAGCTAGATGTCATGTTGGTCATGTCAATGGGAAAAATGATGGACTTATCGAAAGACATTGTAAAAAATGTTGATTTTGATCTATTACTATTTTTGGTAAAGATTTCAATAAATTGGGATTGTCCAATGATATAGTTGGCTATAAATGGAAAATGTAGTTGAAAATGTTGTTGTAGTGTAAATGGTGTACACCACACTAGGTAAAATGATGTTATAGTTTTGAAGTTGGTAATACCAACTACACTAGTGTTTCCAGTGGTAGTGCCTACATTGGAGGGTATGTAGTAGATAACTATATTTTCTATCCAACTATGTTGAGGTAGGTGGTGGAAAATGGGTTTCTTCTTAGACAAAATAAACTAGAAATTTTCATCAAAAAGGTGAATATGTTGGTTTGAAAGAATGAAATATGAAAATTTTTGAATTTTCAAGGACTATGCTAGAGTCATGGAGATGTCTACGCTAGCGTTTCACTATTGAAATTCATAGCAAGTGTGGTTGGATTTTGAGAAGATCTATGTTGGATTTCAAGTTCCAAACGTAGGTCTTAGAAGGTAAAAATTATAGATGTTATTGTTGACTACTCTAGGTTCCATAGAATCTAGTAACTGCTATGAAAATGCACTAAAAACCCAAATCACCTTTCACAACTATGCTGGGTATGTTGGGTAGTGATTAGAGCAAAAATGTTTTTTTTTTTGCTGTAAATACTTACAAATTTCAAAGTTTGAAATGTGAAATCTTGGATTTAACAAAAATGTTTGTAAAAAATTTTAAAAAGGTCAAAACAAGTTTTGGAAAAGTATTTTGGCTAAGAATTTGGATGAAGGCCCTCCTTCTACCACCAAGAAACTACTGTGCCTAGAAAATTTGGTCACTAAAAAACCAAAGATCTTAGGTAGTGACAACCCAACCTTGAATTTCAAGGACCTTAGAAAATAGGATCCAAGACCCTAGATGGCCTTGTTGATTACCTAAGGAATTACAAAGTATAAATAGTAATGTAAACAAAAATGGAATTGTAGATTCAAATGGAAATAAATAAATAAATAAATTAAACTTTGAAATGAATCTATACTAGAAATGAATTGAAAAATTTATTAAATGAAAGTGTAAAGTTTAAAAAGTATAGATTTTATGTTGGAATGCTTAAGAAGACTATTTGAATGAAGTTTGCAAGTTGTTGGAGTTAGTAGGTTGTGTTCTATGATTGAACTCCATGATCCAATTGCTTTCGAACTCCAATATCTCACAACTCCTTGATTTTTTCTGTTCAAATCTACAACTTTGGGTGGTAATTGTGTAACAATGGTGTTCCACTTTTGTTCCAATGGTACCATGTTAAGAGTCTCCAATGCTCAACATAGATGCCAAATGGAGTTCAAAAGTGGTTGATGTTATAAAAGGTTATGTGCTTGTCACTATGCTTTCAAAGGCTATTGATTGCAAAAGTTGTGAACTATGAAAAGCCTCAATAATGTGTTTAAGCTTAAATTTAATAGGCTTTTGTGTTGCTATAATAAGGCTGCAAATTCCTGTCATGATTATTGATAGATTGGCTTTGGTTGTAGTTGTAATGACTATAATTTCCAGTGTAGTTAACAATTTCTAGTAAGTTTTGATGCACCTAGGCCATCAAAACCTATTCATTTACTAAAAATAGTAAATAGACTTTTGTGACTATGTTGGCCTTCACCTTGACTACACTGGCCTTGGAGGACTACATTGGGATTTATTAAAAACAGATGAAATCATGGTGACTACACTGGCCAAACTACATTTGCTGGAGATCCAAAATGACTAGAGTGGCCATGTTGCCATCATCAAGAGATGTAATGACTATACTAGCCATTGTTGGGAAAATGGAAAACCCAACAACACCAACGTTGGTCTTGTAGCTACATTGGGCTTTGTCGTAACTACATTGGGTGTTGTTTGGAAAAAATGAAAAACCCAACACCATCTACATTGGGGGTAGATGGTTTTAGCGTAGTTGAGGTTGTACCTCTATAAATACCCATGAAAATGCAAAATTTGATAGTCCCCAAGCCATTTTTAGCCTTCCCAAGTCCAACTATAGACATGAGATAACTTTTTCTTCTTGGGAAGTGAGGCAGTAACACTTTATAAGGTATTTTTTAGTCCCAAAAAGCTAAAGTATGCAAGATTGCAGCTCATGGGCTATAAGCGTTATATTTACAATGAAATCTTACCTCAAGTAAAATAGTGAATATTATAGGTTACAACATGTGCTTTATTAGTGATGTTTCAAAGGCCTTAATAATTTAAAAAGTCATTACCTAAATTTTAGCTAAGGTAGACAAGATGTGAAACTATCTTAATGAGAAGTTTCCAATAACACTGAAAATAATGGAGGAGAAAATAAAATAAGAAAGAGACAAAGATAGAGATAGAATAAAAAAGAAAGATACAAAGAAGGACTATTCCCATGAAAAAGATAAGGATGCAATAGTGAAAGAGGTTGTGCTATATACCTCCATATATACTCTTCACCACTTATGATATCATGCACTATATACCTCCATGAACTATATATGTACTATATATGGAGGGTGTCATATATACTCTTCACCACTTATGACATCATGCACTATATAACTCCACATCTTTGCTGCTTGCACTACCTATGTAAGGTGAAATATCTTTAGAGCCTTAGCAACAGAATGCAACAAGAGTCATGAACTTGAAAATGGATGATAACTTAAGTGTTCATAAGCATAAACCTTGGAAGAGGTCATTGTTTGGCATAATAGTCCACCCAAATCATTACAAGCATCTATGGCTATGAAATCATCTTAAACTATCCAATGGATACCTACAAAGTTACATTTAATTCAAAGATGTCAAAACATTTAAAATTCCATGTTAAATTATGTTATGGTAGATTGGATAAAGGTGCGATAGTATTCTAAGAATAGAACTAATTATAGAAGGATCTTAATCTATTTATAGATTGTAGGAAATGACTTATGCAAGTCTCTATTAGACTCAAGTTTCAATGTAAATCTGATTTCTCTAGAAATGTATTAGATATGAAACTTGACACAGCTAAATAAATGTAATATCAGGTTAAATCTTCCAAATTAATTCATTATTGTTCCATTGAGATTGGTAGAGAATATTGTCACTACCATTAGCAGGTTTTCATATATGGTAGATTTCTTGGTGAAACATGTGGATAATTTACAAGGGAGAATTCCCAATCATTATAGAAGGACTTGGCTAAGTATAATTGATGGTAAGTTAGAAATTAGATACATCTCCTTGGAAATCTACAAGGAAAATGAATTTGACAAGGTAGAGAAGAAGAGGGTTTCATGCATCAAACACAATGACATAGGGTGTAATTGCATATAGAAGATATGAGTAATTAAAAGCATAATCATTATAGAATGTAAAATGTGTGCTAAATCCACAAGTATCCAAACATGCTTGTATGTGGTCCACAAAATAAAAAGATATTTAATGGTTAACCACAAACAACAGTTCCACTTTTACAATGTGCATGGAACCAATAGAAATTCTCACAAGTACATACATGGATAAGATGGATGAAATGGATAAAATAAGGTATTAACTCTTAGATTCAGAAAATAGAAGAGAACTAGAGGTAGACTGGAAAAAGTTGAAAGTTTTAGAAACCTCAAAAATGGAATCCTTGGAACTAAAAGCCTTAAATCTTTAGAATGTGTTCTTAAATAATGAAACACCAGCAATTTTAAATTCTCATCGCACTAAGGAATAGAAAGATAAGCTTCTAAAAGTAGTTAACAAATGATGAACAATCTTTGCTTGATCATATGATGGATAAGAGGGATAGATCCATGCATATGCAAAAATTATATTTACACAAACTCTACTATCATGCCCAAGAAATAACTATAAAGGAGATTAAATCCAAAATTTAAACAAGTTCTTAAAAAGAAGATAGAAACAATCCTCAAGATTAGATTCATTTATCATGTGATAGATAGCCAATGGATGAGTCCACTTGTCATTATATCAAAGAAAGAAGAATAATGGAAAGTTTGCATAGATTTTAGACTATTAAACATGACTACTGATGAGTGGCGAGGTACCCCTACACTCAACCATACGAAACGAGCGTCGCATGCACGATCTGGTCGAACTCTGCAGATGGACTAGTTGTGGCACCTAGATACTTAGCCTTAGGTCGCAGTTCGCAGTCTTCCGACCTAGACTAGTTTTGCATATTTCACGTATGGTTTAGTCTAGATGAGGTGTATGATGTGCTCCTAATCTAATGCTACTCCTGAAGGCAGTGGAAAATAATATTAACTAATTCTAAGCTAAGAGGAAAGGGTAAGAAAATCTAATCTAGCCTAAGTGCGACGAGCAACCGATTCCTTGATCAACCGTACACATCTTGGACTTCGTGCACGACTGCCACTGGGACTACCAAGCATAGGCCTAGGTACGCCACTGGGATTACCAAGCGCAGACCCCAAATACGCCACTAGGTTACCAAGTGTAGATCCCTCTAGCTACACCACTGGGCTACCAAGCAGTCACACTTAAATGCTTGTAATCAAGTCGTACTCGTTCTGCTTCTAGGAGTTTAAGGGTGAGAGACTAATCACGATGAGTAACCGATTCCTTAACTAGCCGTACACACCCGTGGGCGCTCGTAGCCAAGTCGTACTCACACCGCGCTACGAAAGCAATAAATAACATTAAATAAATAACAAATAAATAAACTAAGTGAATGCTGCAATGATGAAGTAATCTCAATCTTTATTTTTGGTCATGTGCATGTCCAAGTACAGCACACTCGAATAAAGACATCGTACAATTACATTCGCCACACTGCGGGTAGACACGGGAAAAAACTAACTCTGGAGGGATCAAACTGCCAGAGCTTCGCTACTCTAAAATTGGGATCCCGAATGAGGGAGAGCTGCCTCTTATTTATAGACATGGCGGCAGACTGTGATATCGTGTACGTGATATCGTAGGGAAAGATGTGATATCGCGTACGCGATATCACAAGGGATGCGATATCGCGTTGGCTACGATATCGCGTACGCGATATCGTGGCCTATGCAAACCATGTCTCATCATAACCCCACGACTGAATAAAAACTTGTCCTCGAGTTACAAGGAGAACAAGCTTCAGTGATTACACAATGGATAGGTATGGGATTATTAACTAGAAAAATAAATGGACTAATTCCATAGTGTGGGAAGACACAACATAGAGAAAAAATGCTACAACTACGAAAATGTGGAACTCATGTAGTTCCTGGTGGCGGTGGCTCCTCCATGGGTGCTTTCCCTTTGTCACATGCTCCAAGCTTTGAAGGTTGATGATGCTGCAGAATAGCCTGGAGCTTCTCCTCTTCAGTTTGAGGGTCTTGTGCCATCCATGCTGATGCTCCGATGTTTGATGGAGTCAGCACTTCCTACGGACAGGGTAGTTGCAGAAACATCTGATTAGCTTTGACATACCATGCCATGAACACCCATCATTCCTCTTCATAGGCTATGGCTCTATCTTTGTATTCATGAAGTTTTGTTAGCCGTCAAGCCAAGTTGGTTGCCACATCTTTCTGTCCTTGGTAGCTTTCTTTTACCACCGTGAGTTCAGAATTTGCGACATCTAATTTTTCAGCCAACTTCTTCTATTCTGCAAATTCTACTTCATATTTGATATGGGTGGAAGCTACCTGTTGTGCAAGCTCTGATCTCGGGTTTCCTGCTGTTAACATGGCCAGGTTGGCATATCAAAGGTTTGCCAACTCCATGTATTCAGTTAAGTCCTGGATCTGCAGGTCCCGGTTCTTAATTTCCGCTTGGTAAGCGTAGGCATAAGTGTCCAATATGGCCCCCAAATTAGTGTGCTGGGCACTGATGTTGTTGATTTGAGCTTTGGCCATATGGATCTCCTTCTCCAGGATTTGTTTATACATCCCCACCTGATCATGGAAATGCTCCTTCAGCTTCTCATGTCATTTAGCCTCATTCTGCCACGCGCTAATTTCAATGGCTAATTTCTGTAGAATAGTGCGTACCTCCTCCATTGAGAGGGTTCGATTTTCTCTGGCTAAATGGCTTACATCTTGGTTGACTCGAGTAAATTGTTCTCACAGCTGATGAAAGTGTTCATCGAGAACATTCTTTTGCTTCTCCACAGAAGTCAACCGAAGGTTATCTGCAACTAACTGCTTATTCTCTTCTTGCAAGGCCTTGAGTGCCTTGAGATGCACATGAGTTTGCGCCTTTGCTGCAGAGGCATCCCAAGTGGCCGTCTCCTTTTCTTCTACCACCTTCTTATTTTTTGCAATTAGTTTTGTTAGTTGCTCAGTTTTGAAATTATCTAGCTGGTCTACGGGAACCAATCGCAAAGGATCCCGTTGTGCTGCTTATAAGGTCAAGAGCTACTCTTGTAGTTTTTGTACTTTAGCTTCAGCATGCTCTGCCCTTACTTCGGATAGGACCAGCTTCCCCTTTGTGGAAATGAGGTCTGATTGAATTGCTATTACATCTTGGGGGATGTCAAATAGGGACGTCAAAACTTGTCCTGTTTGAAGCAATCTGTCCAATACATCCTCATGTTTCGCAGGAGTCATTGAGGTTCCGGCAATAGTTTGAGCATCCTGTGCTCCTGAAAGATCTACCGGTGGCACAATAGGTACATTGAAAGACTCTTTGATGTGGTCAGTGACCACTTCAGCTGCTCCTGCGGCATCCTGGTGTTGCATGACCACCACAGTGGCCCCTTCACCAGTCTCTAACTACACTTGAAAAGATGCCGCATGTCCAGAGATCTGTTGTGACCATTTGCTTTCCCCTCCTCTTGTTTGCATTGACAACTCACCTCGTGTGTGATCTACTAAAATCATAGGCTGGATGGCATCATCGATGACACGGAAGAGATTGGTGTCATCATGACTTCCCCAACTAACCGTCTCAGCAATGGCCCTCAGATGGCTCATCGACGGTCTATAGTCTTGCGGTGGCAGCTGATCCTGGCCTATGCTGGGTCCTACTTCTTGTTGTTGGCTGGGACCTGTGGCTGGAGGTTGACTGGGTCCTGCAAGTTGAGTTGCAGGGGGTCTAGCCATTTCTTCTTCATCTTCTTCATCAGGTCCTAGCTCTTCGCCAGTGCTCTTTCTTGGAGCTGGCACCTTTAATAATTCAGCATAAGAAGCATTTGGGCCTTTCCGGGGATGTCATTTGTATATCCCCAAATACCAGCCCGACGGCACAGTTTTCTGATAAGCTAGGGAAAAGGGAGTGTCATTTTCCCTGTCTTCCATTCTTCGAATCACCTTGGGATCTCCGTCAAATATAGATGAGGAAGGTTAGCGTTAACCTTTCCCATCAACACTGCACATCCTCTTGCCGTGTACGTTGATATTCTTTTTAAACCTTTCGTGGGGAAGAGGTGATAGGTTCCGATTTTGAAATAAACTCTCTCTTCCATTGTCAGCTCACCAAAAGCTTTATCTCTGCCATAAGCCTTCTCTAGCCAATCCTTTCGCACCTCAGGGACTGATCGGGTGGATAATCAAGCAACATGGGGACCTGAATTTGGAAGGTTTAACACCTCCAAAATTGCCTATGCAAAAAAATCAACTATCACACCACCGATGTTAACTGTGGTGCCTTGCTCCTTATTGTGCCAGAATAGGTACATTTCTCCTAAGTACCAGGCACCTTTTTCAGAGAGGACAGGCCATAAGGGAGACCCTTTGAGGTGATCCCTAACAGCCTCAGGAGCGAACTCTGTGAAAGATTCGAAGTTAAGTTCCATAATCACCGAAGCAATTGTGGACTTCGTATGGATGGCCTGAACACATTCCGGGGGCAACGTGAGTTGTTGTCCCAGTTCAAGCGTAGCAGCTCCTCCTTCTGCTTGCCCGGATCGTCTGGTAGGAGGTCCTTCTTGATGGATACTAAATGAGTGCACCTCCTATTCGTTATGTTGTCCGGCAAGGCCTTGCCTTCTACCTCTCCTAAGTTGTTTCGCTCCACCTTGGGTAGGACTCTTCTGCTTGAACGTTTCGGGGCCATCTACAATCACACGGGCCAATGTTAGTAAGGTTGTTTAGGAAATCAAGTTATACCTTACTATTTGCCTTAATTAAAGATCTTATGTTATTGTGTGATTGTGCCCAAAAATTATGATAACGGGTCCTATGACTTAGGTGGAATTCCAATTAAAGCTCCCGGTATACTTAAGGTTATATGAGTTTTGGCACAATTTGGCTAAGTGTTAGTATTAATTATCCTAATTGATGTCCTTTGGGTGATGAAAAATTTCAAAAAAAGTTAGGCACCTTTTGGCAAGTGTCTCTCCCCCACGACTAAACTGAACACTCCGGGTTCAAGCAGGTTCAAACGGAATTAAAATCGAAGTACCAGTGCTTGAGATAAAGGTGAAAAAGCAAGGGTCACTCAATTGCAAGTCGCAGAGAAAAAATTCAAAAATTCCCCCCGCATAAATGGCCAAATGAAGCTAAGTGTTGCGCCGGGGTTCCTATTTATAGGAAAATAGGACGCGATATCGCATACGGTACATCGCGTACACGATATCATGTGGGACGCAATATCGCGTACACGATATCTTGTCCAAACTATAGTGAGACACCTGAAAAAGACCGAATTTTTAATGATTTTTTCTTGAAATTACTGTGTAAAGTGAGGACATTGACAAGGATTATTATATGCAAGGGTAATTACATGAATTCGAGAGGCACTTTGAATGATAAGGATGTGAATTTAACAATTAAAACTTTGGCAGTTATGAAGAAAAGGGAATGTAATGGTACATTGGAACATTAAATTTTTGAGGGTTAATAAATGGGAAAGAAAATTATGAAAAACTAAGCTGAGGGTAAGAAATTGTGTGTTTTAGCTAGAGAATTAATGAAGACTACAACAAAATTACACAAGTGGGTCCTCCCCAAAGCAGGTTTCAACCTATTATGCCCTTGTGTAAT